>OX451736.1:1378530307-1378724113 GCA_948472305.1 Vicia faba | reverse complement strand
AAAGTCAACAAACATGTTAGAAATTACAAGAAACTAAATCGAAGTATGCATTCTCATCACCATTAAATTTTGGAATTAAATCGTGAAGAAATGATATGCAAATATGCATTGCAACATCAAATGAAATTACGGGCAATAACTTATCACATACGCGAGTGTGCAAAAAGTCGGAATAAAAATGATCGAAACGATACCGGTAGCCACCAAACTTACTGACAAGCTCAAATAAACCATAATCGTGAATTAAATTACCTTGTAAGCACTACTTACCACTCCCGGGCAGCACTCCGTTAACACATGAAACGTACGAAAATTCGATCCGAAATCGACACAACTCAATGCACATGGCCAAGAAATACCAAGGCAAGTATAATAGTGCATAAACCAACAATTAAAACACATTTTAAACTCAAATTATAAAGTCGGGCAGCACTACGTACATGCCATGGAATTATTCGGAAAACACACCAAAATCGAGTAAACTCGACAACAATCATTAACAAATGCATAATTAAGCATAAACATGCATCAAATAAATATCAAAACACAATGTACATGTTAAAATAAATCCAGAAAATATTGTTTCCATTACAAAGTACACGAAAAGTTGTCTCAAAAAAAATTTAACCAAAATGATATCAATGTTTCTCAATCAACCGATTAAAGTCAAATATACATTAAGCGCGAACTAAATCTCAAACCAAATACATTTTCAAAATCCAGACAACATTACACCGTATCACAAAGTTGCTCGACCAATTGTACTAGAAACGATAAAATTCACCGTTAACCATCCAAAAATGCATAAACATGCTCAGAGAAACCTCCAACGATTTTTAGATAGCATTTTGCAACATACTTACACTTTCCGGAAAGCGATGCATACTTGAACCAATATCGATAAAAATCAATTTCAACAATTGCAACCGAACTCAAAAGCACACTTATCGGTTCAAGTATTATCGCTAAGAAATTGTAAACAAATCACAAATGATTAATTCACATAAAAACACAAGTTTCCCGATCACAAACAACATAGTTCATGAGTTGACACAATTAATTGAGTCAAACGTTTTAATGTCGGAAAAATATGCATCATCGTTTAATTCAACTCAAAACTATACCCAACTCATGAATTCAACATTATTTTCCAATGAAAACCAATCGGAAACAAAATTGAGGCGCAAATTCAAATAAACATCATCAGCACAAATTATCCGACGCACAAAAATTATCGAATCCGTGCAATTATAAACAATTCATCAAATATTTATCCAACTCCACATCTATTCATCATCATAAACATAAATCAAACTTCAATTTCATAATTCAAATGATATTGAAATCAAGAACTCAATTCAAGTTTATGTCAATTCAAATCCATAATTCACACAATCCACTATCACAAATAAGCAATTAGATACAAGTAGATTCAATAATTTACCGAGAATTTGAATCGATGAAGATGAAGAAGGATGTTGACCGAAGAATCATGTGAAGGAAGCTTGATCGCTGGAAAATCAAGAGTTGCCGAAGGGAGGAGAGAGTGCCAAGCGGTGTCGCGGCCAGAAATTGACAGAGGAAATGAGGGTGAGATCACGCGCGAAGGTGGATGGTGTAAGAGTTCGCGACTTTGTACGACGGAGTATCTTGCTTGCAGAATTCAATGAAGAAGATGAAGATTTATGAGTTTTGATCATTTTTTGGAATTGTGTTCTTTAGAGAGTTTGAAGAGAAGTTGAGAGAAGAGAGAGAGAGAGAGAGAGAGAGAGAGAGAGAGAGGAGAGAGAGAGAGAGAGGGAGAGAGAGAGAGAGAGAGAGAGAGAGAGAGAGAGAGAGGAGAGAGAGGAGAGAGAGAGAGAGGAGAGAGAGAGAGGGAGAGAGAGAGAGAGGAGAGAGAGAGAGAGAGGAGAGAGAGAGAGAGAGAGAGAGAGGAGAGAGAGAGAGTTTTTGGTTTGATTTGGTGAAATATGAAATTGTGAGTGTAATTATGTTTGAAATTTGAAATTCGAAATATATAGTTTTGGCTCCAAACTTGAATTTTCAACTTGTTTCATGCACAATGCGAGATCGAACCACATGCTCATAATAATCGATGCGAAATCCTGACGTGAAACTTGAATCAAAGATGTTGATGACGAAATTTGTGATGCAAGTGCCGAAAGAATCGTTTTGATATGATGAAAATTGAGCAAGTTATGTCACCCTGAGCGACGAGGAATGCAGTGTAAAAATTCATAGTGCAGAATTTTACAGCTTATTTGTGAACGGCACACGAACAAACCACAAGCTCATGATGCTTGGTGCAAAATCCAGATACGAACCCTGAAGCAAAATGTCGGCTACGAAATATGTGACGTTGTGCCAAAAGATTCACCTTGATACGATAAAAATTGATCAAGTTATGATTTTTCGATGGCGAGGACTTATTTAACCGTATTGAACAATTTCAGCTTATTTTCGTGCGCACTTTCAGATGCGAGCCACAAACCGTAACCTTCAGAGCACAAACTGAACTCGGGCCCCGAAGCAAAGTTGTAGCTGACAAATTTTATGATCTCACGCTTCAAGAATCGTCGGGATACAATGAAAATTGAGAGAGTTATTATTTTTACAATATCGATAAATAGTACGGTAGAAAAACAATTCGGAGTGCAATTTTCTCTAGTAATTTGCACTTTCAGAGATCTTCTGCATAGAATTAAACCTCTGACCCGAACATATGAATCAAAGATAAAACCAAGAAGGATTTTTCACTCAAAGAACCACCTGAAAAAATTAAATCGTGTGAAAGTTATGAATTTTTGAATATCTACAACAACGGTTCCAAACACATTATTTTCCCTATTTTTTCACTGTATGGCTTCAAAGTACTCACGCATTCAGTGATCTTCCCTCGATGAATTGGCTTCCGAGCCAAACATTAAAGTTGAAGGAATTAATAAGAAGATTCAAATGCTCCTAGAGGCACTCAAAGATGATTTTCCAGTCATAAGTTACAAATTTTTAAGCATCAGAAAATCGACGAAACGGTAAATCCACTGTATAACATAATTCAGGTATTTGGCGCTTTAGAAAATATTCCTCGCGAAACTAACCTTCGCCATGAATAGATGAATGAATAAGACCTCAAGACGATTCTAATGATTGAAGAATCATTCCCCAAACCATTTTCTGAATGCAAGTTATGAATTTTTTTAGCTTGAAACACACAATATCACATTTCTGTCTACAACCGTCTCAAATCAACTGAAACACTTGACTTTTGCATAATTCAGAGCGTGTTGAGACACATGAGAGCTTGATCTGATGATGACTTGATTGGTTGTTGATTGAATAGCTTTGAACACATTCGGAGTGCATTTAAATGCAAAAAACTCTGAGTTCTGCTTCACAATGCAGTTTAACAGAACAATCAATTTCACAATTCTTTCTTGTAGAGAAATGCCTTGATTCTATGAGTATATACCCAATGACATGTATGTATGCATATAATGATGAAGTATAAGACAATTATAGTTGAAAATAAAGAGGACCGAATTTTGGGGTACAACAACTGCCCCTATTCAATCTTCTTTAACGAGAGGGTGAGATTGGCAGATGCCTTTCGAACAATCGAGGTAAAAGAGGATTGAATACTTAATAGAACCATAAATTTTCACTTTGAAGTCAGTCAGATATTATTTATTATTTTTGGTTTTCTGGGAGTGGAATTTCTTGGATGCCAGGTCAAGGTTAGACATACAAGAAGGAAATCAGATACTCAAGGAAGAGACCAACTACACCAGACTCTAAAGGAGATATCAAACAAGAAAAAGACCTAACAAAGCTGGCTCTAACAGAGACATCAAAGATGGAAGAGATCTAACAAAGAAATCTTGATCAGGGATATCAAAGAAGGAAGAAATCTAACACATAAATTTCAACCATATATGTCAAAGATGGAAGAGACCTAACAAAGTGGACTCAACCGAAGATATCGCATATGGAAGAGATCTAACAAAGTGATCTTGGCCAGAGATATCGAGGGAGGAAGAAATATAACAGCGATTTAAACCAGAGATATCAAAGATGGAAGAGACCTAACAAAGTGGACTCAACTGAATATATCACAGATGAAAGAGATATAACAAATCAATCTCGACCAGAGATATCGAGGGAGGAAGAAATCTAACACAACGATTTCAACAAAAGATATCAAAGAAGGAAGAGACCTAACAAAGAGGACTCAACCGAAGATACGAATATGGAAGAGATCTAACAGAGAGATCTCGACCAGAGATATCGAGGGAGGAAGAAATCTAACACAGCGATTTCGATCAAAGATATCAATGATGGAAGAGACCTAACAAAGTGGACTCAATCAAAGATATTAACGATGGGAGAGATCTAATACAATGATCTCAACTGAAGATATCGAAGATTGAAGAGATCTAACAAAGCAATCTCAACCGAAGATATCAAAGATGGAAGAGATCTAACAAAGTGATCTCAACCGAAGATATCGAAGATGGAAGAGATATAAAAAATTGAGCTCAACCGAAGATATCGAATATGGAAGAGATATAACAAAGCGATCTCGACTAGAGATATCAAGGGAGGAAGAAATCTAACACAACGATTTCGACCAAAGATATCAAAGATGGAAGAGACCTAACAAAGCAGACTCAAATGAATATGTCGAAGATGGAAGAGATCTAACTAAGCGATATCAACCGAAGATATCGAAGATGGAAGAGATCTAACACATAGATATCGACCATAGATATCGAAGATGGAAGAGATCTAATACATCGATCTCGACCAGAGATATCGAAGAAGGAAGAAATATAACATAGCAATTTCAACCAAAGATATCATGAGGGGAAGAGACCTAACATAGCGGACTCGATCGAAGATATAAAAGATGGAATAGATCTAACACAGAAATCTCATCTAGAGAACACTGATCGAAGGAAAACTTACTGGGGATTCACGTTCGTATTGAACCCAAATAGAATGCCAGTCGGAGGCAAACTTGCAAATGGAAAAGAGACCAATTGTAAGGACTCTACACAAATATTTCCAACATGCATTGGACTTTAAGAGGTTGAAAATGCGCAAGAACTACAATGTTTATCATGCCAAAGGCGGGGTATAATTCTTTAAGAGTGGCAATTATCTGAATTACCACACACCAAGTATGGACACTCAAATTCTTGAGAAATAAGAAAGGTTATACACCGACTCTTACTCGCACTCTAACGACAAAGCAAACATGGGTAAATTAACCGAAGGCTTGTAGGGGAAAGGAAAGTCTACGACTCAGTAGGGAAATTGGAAATACTAAAGAACCAACTGGTGGCAAATCAAAACAGACTCCGTTGGGGAAACCGGATAGGATCACCCTAGGGATAAGCTGCGGAGGCAAATCAAATATTAGCACATAACAATCTGAACATGTCTAAAAGATGTCGGAGAGACAAGGAACATCTGAACAATCATCCTTGCATATCTGATACTCCATATAACAATTTGAACCTTAGTGGGGAATTGAAAATCTGAATCATCAACTTCCGAAGAAAAATATCACGGGGGAAGTGAGTTTTTGAGAAGAAAGCTGCAAAAATAAATTACAGTTCAGAGGAGCACTACTTATGATTCCAAACAAACTCTTGACTTCCTGGGGAACAAATCTACTCTCTCCCATCATGGGATGAGGAGAACTCCACTGGGAATTGAGATCCTTTTGGGTAGAGTTCTTGATGAAGATAACTTCAACTAGGGATCATAGAAATTTTTGAATAAAAAGAAAACAAATATCAGACCACATTGGGGATATTACCGTTGGGATACAAATCTTCAATTGAGGAAGAAACGAGATTCTTCGAACCAGAACTCGAGGTTCTGAAACTACATCGAGAAATATCTCGCAATCTTCTATCGTTGGGGATAAGAAAGGTTGACACCAGCACTCGCATATGTACATCACACTAGGGAATGTGATTTTATAAGAGCTTCATCACCACCCGACTTTACCGCGGAAAAGAAAACTTGCTCCACTGGGGAGAAAAGATTACTCCATCGGGAATAAAAAATTGCTTCATGGGTGTTGTACCCCAAAATTTGCCCTCTCATGGTTTTCCAAGATTTCCTCTTGTATCGGTGGTTACAAACCTTTGCCTAAAGGAAAGGAAATTTTTCAAATGATGGTTAAGTATCCTTCGATTGGCATATGCAAAAAGGTCCTTCGACTGGCGGTTGCAAAAGGTCCTTCGATTGGCGTAGGGCCTTTCGATGGGCATTTCCAACAAGGAAGCTTCGACGGGCATCTTAAATAAGGTTGTTTTTCGTTAGAGCGTACAAAGTGCCTTTCGACAGGAATGCTAACCAAGTAATGTTTCGAATGGCATTGTTGCCAAGCCTTTCGATTGACATTCCAAAAAATGCTTCGATTGGCATGGATACAAGGCCTTTCGATTGGCCTCACGACAAGCCTTTCGATTGGCATTGTGTCAAGACCTTCGATTGGCATTCTGAAATAATTTTCATTTGGCACCCTGGGCCAAGCCTTTAGATTAGCATGGCAAGGGATCCTTCGATTTAACATGGTTTCAAGGCAGCTTTGACAGGCATGTTAACTGTGTCCTTTGATTGGCATGGACAAGATCTTTCGATTGGTGTAGCAAAGGACTCTTCGATTGACATTTCAATAAATAACCTCCGATTGGCATTTGGACAAGGGCCATTCGAAGATCTCCTTCCAGGCCATTCGAAAGAGGCCATCAAGAGGGCACTCGAAAAACATGTCCAGGTACACTGAACATGAAAAAATGGCATGTTTTCCTTGCAAATATGACAAGAATTCAATGTTGATTATGGATTCAATTCCTGAGTTAAAGGCCATATTCTTTCCTTGTTTGTTCCTAACTCCACAAGAGATGATTCGACCAGAGTGATTCTTTTCAAATCAAGCAAACGAAGCAGAGGGTGGCTCAATCGAAGGAGCCATGACATCGAAGCTGGTGTAATTCAAATTAGAGTTCAGAGCTTTCGAAGGAAACAATGCTCTGATGAGGAAAGCTCTGAGTAATTCGAATTGGAGCTTAGAGCCATCGAAGAGAGCAAACTCAAAGGGAAGTGGATTTGCAGGGGCAGGTCAGCTTTCGATTTTCATCATATTTGAGGCTCAAATAACTCATAACAGGCTGGAAGTAACGCATGAAAATAGACTGGCATGTGATTGAATCAAATATAGCAAGTCTTTATGAAGAAATAAAATCAAATCTCTTCATCATAATGGACCAAGATTTGATACACAAATGTTAACCTAAATTCCCTTGTCTATATAAACCTCATAATCTCAGGGAAAAAAGACACGGATACACACGAAAAACACACGGAGACTGCCACATAGAGACACACATATTGCCTCGTAAAAACACCTGCATGCCCCACGAAAGTCCAGAAAATAGCATCAAACTTCCAAAGTTGTCAAAACTCCATTGTAGGCACCGTATTTCCAGGTTGACACTCCGATCGTGTTCTTGGAGTTCACACAAGCGTACACTCATTCGTGGACCAACCATCTCACACCCAGGACTGCAGATCCAGGCGCCTCCAGTGGTAAGAATGTTTGATCCCACTTAATCTTAAATTAGACTCATGATTGCATGTTCATAGTTTTTGTTATTATTTGTGAGCGATTTAACAAAGGGTATGCAAGTTACAGTGTTCATACGTTCGAACACCTTGGATAGAGTTTTTTTGAAGTTGGTTACTTTTGAAACCCTTGATACCGGCTGTGACAAACCAAAACCAACCCAGATCCGGGTTCCGGGACTAATTTCGAATGCGATGTTTTCTGTTTTGTTTAGTTTCAAATTAACTAATCTGCAGGACCAAAAGCAGGTGTCATGTATTTCGAATGAACAAGCAGCTCCGGTGGTGAAAGGGAATTCGTGCAATCGAAAGGACCAGGGTTCGAATCTCAGGCCTTGCATTTCCAATTTCTAACAAATTTTCTTACAGATCTAGCACCCCCAAGACCCTCGAACGAGGTCTTCGATCAACTCACTGGATCGAAGAGCAACCCAGGCCTCTTCGATCCAAGCCTTACTTCCAAGAGTGCATTCTTTTCGTTTCCTGTTTTTTTGGTCTTTCAATTGTGTTTCCTTTCTTTTGGTTGTTTGTCCTTACTTCTTCTAAGCTCTAATTAACATTAAAAAGAACCCCAAAAAATATTAGGCTTAACTTTTTACATTAAATTAATTTTGTCAATTAATTAATTAATCATTTTAATATTTTCTTTAAAAAAATACTAAAATTGAATAGACTTAGGATTTTTTAATTAAATTTCTTTTCATAACAAAAACAAACAAAAAATTTCTTTCACTTAGGATTTTAGACGTATTTTCAATTCATACTTGCGTTTATTTACTTTAGCATTTTTTTTGTTAATTATGTAACTGTGCCCGATTTGTAATAGCTTAATTAGGGTTTTATTTCCGCACTTTATTTTTCAGTAATTATTTATGTATCTACACCAAAGCCTTGTAATAGCGTATGACCTTTATTTTTCGCTTTTATATTTTATATGCTTGTATATAATTGCTAGAAACCTAGGCGTGTATGATTAATCAATCAATCGGTAGATCACTAAATTCAAGATAAATATACCTGAAAAAATCACACTGTTGTACACTTGCATCCTTAGGGTATACCTCACTTGGTTGCCTTCGAAAATGGTCATGTCCCTCGAACGTAGGGATACTTTTAGCAAAGACCCTCAGTTTAAAGTCATCATAAAGATCATAGTCCCTAAATATCCCTCGAGTTGCCTACGAGAAATGATCTTATGATGATAGTCCCTTCGAAATGCTAAGGTATCCTTACATGTTGCCTTCAATGATCATTACATCCCTTTCAATAGTCCCTCAACATCCAACGACTAGTGTTACCTACTCACTAATAGTAGGATAACACAGTCTAAAAGATAGGAGGAAAAGAACAGTCTTTTTCGAGTAGGTAGATAACTGTTAGGTACTTGCTCAAACAAATTTTCACACCATACTTTCAAACACTTTTCAAACAAAATTTTCAAAACGCTTTATCACACTCTTGAGGACTGATACAAGGGTTATCGTAAAGCGAATTGTCGCACTAAGGCATTTTCAAACAAAAATTATTTCACACAAATACGAAAGCAATTTTCACAAATGAGCAAGTACCTAAGAGCCCATGGAAAACCATGGATGGAAAGGGTGATAACACCTTCCCTTTCCATAATCTACCCCCTTACTCAAAAATATCGAAAATGTCTTTTTCTGTTCTTTTCCACCTTTCCTTTTGGACAAAAGAAAAGTCAGTGGCGACTCTTGCTTACTGCGAAATTTGCGAATACAAGTGTTGCAAAGCAGGGGGAGAACAAAAAAAGATTGGGGAGACGCTGCCCACAAAATACATCAAATGTTTTCAAACTTTCATAAGTAATCCAAGCCAAAGAAATCCTTCAACCAAAGGTATCCATGCCTAGAAGCCCCAGATCAAAGGTGCTCACATCCAGCAAGTGCCCAAATCGAAGATTCAATCTGCTGGTAAGAAAGGGGAAATTGTCCAACTTTATATTTACATAACACATCCATACTTGTTGTTACCTTCGATTTGTCATCCTAGACAGGATTAAAGGGCCTGGGTTTAACACCCAGGTCATGTTCTTCGATTGCTAACATTTGCTGCAGACATAGCCTGAAAAGACCCAACAAACGTGGGATCAAAGGACCTGGGTTTCGATACCTAGGTCCTGCGTTTTATTTTGCTAACATACTTTTGCAGGTATAGCATCCTAGATCGAAGGAGACACCTTATCTGGATCGAAGCTGCCCATTAGCCTGCTGGATCGAAGGAGGCACCTCCTTCCTGGATCAAAAGATGCATCATTCTTGGATCAAAGGACATCTCTTTCCTGGATCAAAGGGCAATCCCTTTCCCTAGATCGAAGGCTATTCATGCCTACTCTCTAGCCCAATCGAAAGAAGGCATCTCTCCTGAATCAAAAGGACCATGACCCTCTCTGGATCGAAGCTTCCCTTCTCTCCCTAGGTCAAAGCTCCCTTTTTTCCCCTGGATCGAAGGATCCCCCTCGCATTTTTATTTTTATTTTCATTGACTTCTTTTTATTTTTACATTAAAATCAAAATCACAAAAATATTTGGCTAGTTGTTCTTCCAACTAAATTAATTTTGTAAATAAATTAATTCTTTAATTTAACATCTTTTTTTTTCTTAAAATTAAAATTAAATAGACTTAGGCCTTATTTTCTTTTATACCAAAAACAACAAAAATATTTCTTTTCTTTAGGATTTTTTAGACGTCTTTTTTATTTCATGCATGTTTATTTAATTCTGTATTTTTTTACTATTATTGTATCTGCCTACCGGATGTAATAGATAAAATTAGGATATTTACTGCTTTATTCCCCATTATCCTTGTATAATGTAAATCCCCTCCCCAAAGCCTTGTAATAGTGTAAGACCTCTATTTTCTGCATTTTCTTTTTACTGCTTTACATATTAACTGCTAGTAACTAGACATGCATGACAAAGACTGAAATCAAACGCTAGCAAACTTAATAAAAAGACAAAAATAACTGAAACACAACACACTTGCACACAAGCACCTCTAAGGTACGCCCACTTTAGTTGCCTTTAAAAAACAGTCATGAGACAGGAATGCTTTAGAAAAGACCCGTAAAATCAAAAGATCATAGTCCCTCGATGACCCTGACAGTGTTGCCTTTCGGTAAATGATCTCGTCCCTTAAACAAAAGTTGCTAAAGCATCTCCATATGTTGCCTTTATGACTGTAAAACATCCCTTCGAATGTCCCTCAACATTCAACGACAAGGCTACCTACTCACTAATAGAAGGATAGCACTGTCTAAAGGAAAAGAGGAAAAGAACGACCCTTTTCGAGTAACAAAGTAGATGGTTGTTAGAAGTTTGCTCAACTATTTTTGCACTTACACACAAAAATTACTTTTCAAAAGTCATATTTCAAACACTTTGCATATGTTCTCTACTATCCCGAGAAACACTACAAAGTTCGCCATACAAAGGCATTTTCAAAACATTTTCAAACACAAAGCACAAAAGCATATTGAAAAATGAGCAAACCTCTAAGAGCCCGTGGAAAACCACAGATGGCAAGGGTGCTAACACCTTCACTTTCCATAATCTACCCCCTTACTCAGAAAATTCTCGAAAAGGTCTTTTTTTGTTCTTTTCACCCTTTCCTTAAATTGGATAAAAGAAAAGACGGTGGCGAATCTTTCTTACCGTATATTTGCAATCAAAAAAACACAAAACCAGTATATAACAGTCAGTTCTGCCACCGTATCATAAAGCCTAAACCTAAGGTCTTGTGTGCTTTGCTTGTGTGTGATTAATTTGCTTAAACATGACATCATGCATCATAAACATTCATTCTTCATTACGCTAACCATTTCAAGGATTGGGGGAATTTATCTTTGTTCTGTTTTGTAGATCATGGCTTCCGCTCGTAGAAATACCATCTGAATCAGCTTTGTGAGAATATCGCTTCAACTCAAAGAGCTAGTATCCAGGGCTTCTGAGACTTCCTCATTCACCAATAACTATGGTCGACTCCTCAATCTAATTACCTCGGTTTTTGATGAGAAGATGATGAGTGTGCTCTTTCAGTTCTTTGACCCTAAGCATCATTGCTTCACCTTTCCAGACTATCAGTTGGTACCCACCATGGAAGAGTTATCTCAGATATTGGGTATACCTATTTTGGATCAGTTGCCTTTCACCGGTTTGGAAGAAGCTCCAAAGCCGGAGATCATTGCAGCAGCTTTACACCTGAAATGGTCCGACTTTGTATCAAACTGGGAAATAAGAAGAGGAGTTAAGGGTTTTCTAGCCAAGTTCCTAATAGAAAAGGCTCAGCTGTTTTGGGATGATTTGGACTTCCAGACTTTTGAGGAGGTCTTGGCCCTTCTCATCTATGGGTTAGTATTGTTCCCTAATCCGGACTTACTCATAGGTGTGAATGCTATCAAGGTCTTCCTTTCTCGCAACCCTATGCCTACTTTACTCAGAGACATCTTGCATACCTTCCACACGCGTACCACAAAGAAAAGAGGGATTCTTATGTGTTGTGTGCCATTGCTTTCAAGGTGGTTTATGTCTCACCTCCCTAAGACAGTACTGAAGAATGAATAAGGTTTGGTCTGGTCGCAAAGGATAATGTTACTTTCTCACGCGGATATTCTCTGATATTCCCGATCTATGGGAGATATTTCTATAATTGACCGCTGCGGGGAATTCCCTAATGTCCCACTACTTGGCATTACGGGAGGCATAACCTATAATCCTTCTCTGGCTCTGCGACAATTTGGTTACGCTTGAAGGGATGGTCCTCATAAGATGCTTATCCAGGGCGTTGTGTTTAACTATGAGGATGATGTTCAAGGGTATCGCTAGAGGTTCATACGAGCTTGGGGCATAGTAAACAGATTCGACATCAAGACGTTGGGGTCGAAGACTTTCATTTCTATGGAACATTATCTCCAATAGGTACAAGCTCGTGCTCAGAATCTTATGATGCCATATGTATCCATTTTACAAGTGATTGTGGAGCCCATTACTAAAGGGGATATTCCCTATACGGTTCTTCATCCTGATATGCCCACTGATCTTGAAGAACTGCAGAGATCCTGGATTCAGCTAAAGAAAGAGTGGGATACCTATAAAGACCATTTCTATGCCCATGAGAGGAAAGCTCTAGAACTCACGAAGCAATTTCATGAGGAAAGAAGCCTTAATGTCTATCTCGGTGCAAAGAGGAAGCGCCCATGGGAAACCTGATTTTTTAAGTTTTTGAACCTTCAATTGAAACGCCTAAAAGGCAATTGTATTTTGAATTCTACTAATAAAATATTTGTTTCATTTTGGTTCGCAAATTTAAACTTCCCAAAATCCTTGAAATCATTGCATACACATGTCATACATATCATTGCATAAACAAGTTTCATAGCAGGTTTCTCATCTTCTTCACTATTAATTTCTGCTGTAAAGAAATGGCTCTCGAACAGGCAGTGAAGGATCTATAAACTCAAAATGCCCAGTTTCAACAAATGATCATGGCTCTAGACAAAGGACCGCTAAGGCAAGTGGTTGAGTTGACATCTTCCTCCAAAGAAGGAGACCACCAAGAGGGCGAGACAAGAGAGGATGACCCTAGTCCACAGGAATCAGACAATGAGACTGATTACAATGAAGATCAGTATCCTCCGGTCGACGAAAAGTAAAAACAACTGGAAGAGCGTCTGAGTGCAATGGAGATTAAGGAAATGCCTGGGTTGGATTTTAAAGAGCTGGGTTTGGTGTCTGAGATTGTCATTCCGCCAAAGTTCAAGGCACCAGTGTTTTCCAAGTACGACGAGGTTTCATGCCCTAAAATGCACCTCTGATCTTATGTGATGAAGATACAGCCTCACACTGCTGATAGGGACTTATGGGTCCACTTCTTTCAGGATAGTCTATCCAGAACTCAGTTAGATTGGTTCTATCAGCTGGAGAGGACCAACATTCATAATTGGGAAGACCTGGCCGCTGCTTTCTATAAGAAGTATCAGTATAATGCAGACCTTGCTCCCACCCGTACTCAACTCCAAAGTATGGCTATGGGTTCAGGCGAGGGCTTCAAAGACTACGCTCATAAGTGGAGGGACTTAGCAGGAAGAGTCTAGCCTCCCCTGTCTGATAGGGAGCTAGTAGATATGTTTCTGGGTACCCTATCTTGTCCATTCTTTAATCACCTAATTGGAAGTTCCTCGACCGGCTTTACTGAATTAATCTTGACAGGGGAAAGAGTGGAAGATGGAATTAATAGTGGTAAGAATCAAAAGAGTGCATCCTCCAGTGCAGTAAGGAAGCCATTTGCTGGGAAGTAAGAGGTTAGTGTTGTGTACAATCAAAGGAGTCAGGACAGAACTGAATGCCATCCAACAGTAGGGGCTATCATGATCCCTAAGTCTGCACCCACTCAACAGAGGAATAATACGCAGAGAACAGAAAGGCTGGTAAGACAGTTAACCTGGATAAATATGACTTTATCCCAAGTTTTGCCTCATTTGTTGAAATCTAATCTTGTAACCTTGCGGGAAGCGCCAAAGAATCCCAACACTACCTCTCCCCGGGACAATCCAAATGCCCACTGTGCTTATCATTTGGAAATTCCAAGTCATGATACAACGACTGTTGGGCTTTGAAAACAGGGTACAAGACCTTATCGAGGCGAAGGAAATTGAGTTTGACGTCCCTGAAATTCCAAATGTTATCACTGCTCCTATGCCCAAGCACGGTCGTGGTGTTAACGCTATTGAAGATGATATGTTTGTTACTATTGTTGAAGAGTTTGTTACTCCTCTTATGAATATTAAGTGGAATTTATTGAAGGCCGGTTTATTTCCGGGTTGTGGCGAAGGTTGCCACTTCTGCTTATCTCTACCGACTGGTTGCCACTTGTTGAAGGCGGGTGTTCAGCGCCTGATGTATGGTAGAGAGATTTTGTTTGAGAAGAATCCTGTTCCAACCATTTCTTGCAAAGATGTTTCAATAATAACCATTTCCGCCAATCCTCCTAGGGTCTCCACCAAAAGACCCGTCATGATTACATCTGTTCCGAAGGTTACTCCGCTGATAATTACTATGCCAGGGCCAATCCCATACTCCTCAGATAAAATTATTCCTTGGAACTATGGGGGTGACGTCTACTACCACGGCGTCAAGCAAGATTGGATGGCTGATGAAGACCAGGTTTCCGAGAAGGCTGACCCCGACATTGGCAACATTGTAGGAACCAACAAAGTAACCAGAAGTGGAAGAGTGTTCTCCCCTGAGATTTCTCCTCCGAAAGCTGTTACTGGTCATGTGATCATTCCTACTTTCATTCCTGCTGATACTACTACTATAATGCCTGTGATTACCCCTGCTGACACCCCTATCACCGAGTCGACCGAGACTCGGGGAAAAGATATATTGGTTGAGCCTGTCCAGATGAAGGCGCATTCGATATCTATCCCAGAGACTTCTAAGAAATAAATGGAAGAAATTGTTTAAAATTATCAAGAAAAGCGACTACAACGTGGTCAAACAGCTGCGACAGACCCCTTCAAAGATCTCTATTCTAGCCTTACTTTTGTGCTCCGAAGCTCATGCGAAGGCTTTGATGAAATTCCTGAAAACTGTCCATGTGCCCCAAGAAACCTCTGTTGACCAATTCAAAGATTGTGTGGCTAGTTTGACGGCTGATAACAGTTTGGGCTTTTCTGATGCTGATTTGACTTCTAGAGGGAGGAAGCACAATGATGCGTTGCATGTCTCTTTCGAATGCAAGGGCACTACTTTGGCCCATGTCCTAGTAGATACTAGTTCATCATTAAATGTGCTGCCTAAGAAAGTTCTGGATAGACTAGACTGTGAAGGTTTGACCTTGAAGCCCAACAATATTATAGTGAGGGCTTTTGACAGTTCAAAGAGAATGGTGCACGGGGAGGTGGACGTCCCTATCAAGGTTGGTTCTCAGACATTCGACTATACCTTCTATGTGATGGATATCAGACCATCTTATTCTTGTTTGTTGGGCCACCCTTGGATCCATGGGGTTGGAGCTGTTACGTCCACTCTGCATCAGATGATGAAATACCCGGTCAAAGGGAGAATTGTCACTGTACACAGCGAAGAATAATACATGGTCAGTCACCTGAATTCCTTCAGATATATGGAAATGGATGGTGAGTTCATTGAGACTCCATGCCAGAATTTTGAAGAGGTACCTTAGACTTTGGCTGCAACTCAAATTGTTACCAATATGCCGAAGATCACCAGACCTCCCTTAAAGACGGCTTCTCTCAAGGATGCAAAAGCGGTTGTCGAAGAAGGTGGGTCTACCATCTGGGGTCAGCTCCCTGATATTTCGTACAAGTCTGATAAATTTGGTTTGGGTTTCTCTTTAGGGGCTCAAAGGGCTATTCGACGTGCTCGTGCTAGAAGACCTCCCACACGCATAAGCAATCATGGGGTCAACGTTTTAGAAGACGGAGACGGTGACAATGACATGGACAGCTGGATCTTCCCTACTACCAACTGTGGACCCAATAACTGGACGAAAACGGATTTTGTACTGATTACTTTTGTTCAGAAGTAATTGTCTTTCTTGTTTTTTTGGATATGTAATAAACAATATAACTTTATGGCCGTGTGTCTTACCCGGGGCACATCGATTTATTTGTGAGGGTTATCATGTTTTATTATCATATGGAATTAATAAAGAATTGGACGTTTATGCATACAAATTTCGCGCTATCTGTTTTTCTTTTTTACTTTTACTTTGTCTATACAACTATGCTCTTACACACACTCACGTATCAAACTGCAAATCCATGTCCACTCTGGATCCCATTGATAACAGTTCTGCTATTTCCAGTTATGACTTTGAAAATTCGATCAACCAAGCCAAGAACGAAGGTGAGGAAGATGGTGAGGTACCTGGAGAACTTGCTAGGCTGTTACAGCAGGAAGAGAGGGCTATACAGCCTCATAAAGAGCCAATTGAGACAATAAACTTGGGCACAAAGGTAGACAGAAAAGAAGTCAAGATCGGCGCAAATCTGGGGCTTAATGTCAAACAGCAGTTGATACAAATGTTGCATGACTATGTCGAGATCTTTGCCTGGTCATATGAAGACATGCCAGGATTGGATACAGATATTATGGTTCACCGTCTGCCAACTAAAGAAGATTTCCCTCCGGTAAAGCAGAAGGTTCGTCGCATGCGCCCTGAAATGTCATAGAAGATCAAAGCAGAGGTTATGAAACAGTTCAACGCTGGTTTCTTAGTCGTCACCTCTTATCCCCAATGGGTGGCCAATGTAGTTCCGGTGCCTAAAAAAGATGGAAAAGTACAGATGTGTATGGACTACAGATATTTGAATAGGGCGAACCCTAAATATGACTTTCTGCTCCCCCACATTGACGTTCTGGTTGACAACATTGTGCAACACAAGATCTTTTCCTTCATGGATGGTTTCTCTGGTTACAATCAGATCAAGATGGCACCCGAAGATATGGAGAAGACAACCTTCGTCACGCAATGGGGCACTTTCTGCTACAAAGTGATGCCGTTTGGATTAAATAATGCCGAGGCAACCTATCAGCGAGCCATGGTCGCCTTGTTTCATGACTTGATTCACCATGAGATAGAGGTATATGTGGATGACATGATAGCCAGGTCTCAAACTGAGGAAGAGCACCTTGATCATTTAAAAAAGCTGTTTGATAGGTTGAAGACTGTTGTACCCAAATTTTCCTTCTCATTTATCAAGAATTTTCTCACAATATCTCCTTTGACTCAAGACTACATTAGGGTTGATCAGCTCAAGACACCTCCTTAAGCACTGCTGACCAAAATTAGGGTTTGAGATTGCACAAGGATATTTGAACTTACAATGCCCCATATGACTTTCATGGATCATTATGGACCCTCAAGATTACTCATGTCAAGTTTCAAGCTTTGGATCACACTTTTGCTCAGTCAATTGAGCAATTGACCTAAAAATCAGTTGTATTTGGGAAAAAGTCAACTATGGCTAATTCACAGTCAAACTTCATAATTTTTTAACATATCAACATTGTAAACTCATATGTATCATTTGATCAAGTTTGGACCACAATTCCTCAAGAAATTTGATCAAATCTTCAAAAGGGCAAAATGGTCAAAATTAGGGTTTTGACTAGGAAAGGGCAATTTCTGATTTTTGACCTAGGAAATGATCAATTGGTTTAAGGCGTGATCTCAAGAGTCCAATTGCATCATTTTTACCAAATGATATGGCTCAAAACATTGCTCAAGTCCAATGGATTGACAGATGGATTTTCAGTCAATTGATCAAAAGTCAACTGTATACTGAAAAGTCAAACTTTGACTTTTTGGTCAAATTCAAATGTCAAAGATCACAATTCATCAAAGCATGTCAAAATATGAAACTTATTCATCAAGAAATAAAAAATTCAAGATTTCATTTTGAAAAGTTAAATTTTCTAAACTTAGAAATTTTTCTAAGTGTTGGAAATTTCTTATTTTTTCACAACTTTGAGCAAAATTTTCACCATGATGCAAGATGATTCAAAAGAACTTCCAACATGAAATTTGTAGATATCCATGAAATATAAAACTTTTATTCACACAACTCCTTCCAAAAGTTCTTGGATATCAATTTATAATTTTAAGAATACATGGTCATGAAACAAAAACACAGTGAAATTTTGCCCTAATTTGGTCAGGATTTTGACCTAACTTCATGGCACTTTTTCATATAGTTCCAAGCGAAATTTTCAAAATTGATTCAAAGATGGGTTGTAGAGCACATTGCAAGCTTTCAAAAATGTCAAATAACTACTTGAGATCATTTTTGAGTAGGGAGAATCGAATAGATGAAGTTAGGGTTTTATCACTTGAATTACAAGTCATTTTGTGATGAACAAATTCAAAATTCAAACTTATGCTTCATAACCTCTACTTTGTAGGCCTAAAACTTGTTAGGCACTCCATAATTAATTGCTTTCACATCTGTTAGAGGTATCATTTTAAGCATTCAATGCAAGGCCATGCTTTATATCCATTTTGGGAACAAAGTGCACATTGCCATTTTGTTAAAGTGGCCTTTTGCACAAAACCTGTTCTTGAGCCTTGCACTTGTTTTCTTCTGATCATACAAGTCTCATAACTCATAATAAACTTGTTAGACACTTACAATCACTCAGCCCATGCTTGTACTTCCCCTTGAAACTTGTTTTCCCACTTTTCTTGAAAATCAAGTAACATAGCAAATAGCTTGTAATTTGTACTTCTGGCTTTCAAAACCACTCAAGACCTTTTTCTTATACATACACAAGGAATTTTCCACAAATCCCATGCATGCTTAAGCCCTAAAAACACCTAGAACACAGAATCACCAAAAACACTTCAAAACTAGTCATTTCTGAGTTTTGAATCCAATCTCCAAATTTGCTCGTGTGTTTCTTGGCCTTTTACTTTCAGAAGCTTCTAACCAACATATACAAACAATCCAAACATCTGCAGCACCACTGTAACACCTCCATCATCATCATCCACCATTTTCAAAAATAGCACCTTGCACCTTGACTTCTCCAGAACTCCTCATGCACTTTCAGCTCAAGCTAAGCATCCCATTAGCTTCCTGGGAACTTGAGGAAGCTAATCCAATCATTGGAACTCACTGAAAGCTACTCAAACTCCAAACCCGGTACCCTCTTGCAAGGTAAGTTTTCTGACTTTGGAACTTTTCATACATGCATCATTAATGGTTTATTTATGAATGAAAAATGTAGATATCATTGCCTTAAAGCTAACCATGTCCATAGTTTTCATTAATTTTTATTGAGCTTAGAGAATTTTAAGATTGAAATTTTTGAGATTTTTAGGGTTCAAATTAAGGCCATTAAAATTCATGCTTGTCTTTAATCTATAATTTTATTTCTTTGTCATTTCTGAAATCGTGAGGAAATTTGCTACAAGTTTCATGTTTACATTTTTCATTTTTGTTGAGAATTGAATAAGATATAGAGGCTTTGGCTGGATGAGGTTGAAGATGAAGTTCAGGCCATGGACTTGTTTACTATCATATATTTATTGTTTTGATTATATAAATGGATGTATAGTCACCCCAGTGGTAGAAGCGTGCGCCCGTGACTATAGGGACCTGGGTTCGAGCCCAATGGTACCCTTTTGGATTTTTTTTCATATTTTTTGCATTCTGACTCTTTTTTTGGTAGCGTCGGGCCTCCCTCGGGCCTTTGTGTTTTTTTTTCTTGTTGCTGACCCCCCTGCTGGCTATTCACACCCCGGCCCATTTATTTTCTTTTTTTTCATTTTATTTATTTATTTATTTTCTTAAGTATTTTATTTAATATTAAAAAAATCAGAAAAAATGTAAAAAACATGAGATTTATATTTTGATAAAGTTTGTTTTGGTGCATAGACAAGAGCGAAGCAAAGAGGATTATGATAGACTTACACGAAGGTGTCTTTTGAACCCGTTCTAGTGGACATACCATGGCAAAAAAGATCCTACGGCCAGGATACTATTGGTCCACTATGGAAGCGGACTACCATCAACATTCCCAAACTTGTCCCAAATGTGAGATCTATGCCGATAAGGTGCATGTACCTCCGGTTCCTTTGAACGTCTTAACGGCTCCTTGGCCCTTTGCAATGTGGGGCATTGAAATGATCGGAGAGATTAGACCTACTGCTTCCAATGGACATCGCTTCATCTTGGTGGCCATTGATTATTTCACGAAGTGGGTTGAAGCTTCCTCTTTTGCTACTGTTACCAAGAACGTTGTGGAGCGGTTTATCAAGCATAACCTGATTTGTCGGTACGGTGTGCCAGAGAGAATCATCATTGAAAATGGTACAAATCTCAACAATATGATGATCACCGAACTCTGTAAACAATTCAAGATCAAACATTATAATTCTTCCCTTTACCGGCCGAAGATGAATGGCACTATGGAGGCTTCTAACAAGAACATTAAGAAAATCATACATAAGATGACAGTGACATACAAAGACTGGCATGAGATGTTACCATTTTCTCTTCGTGGTTATCGCACCACCGCACAAACGTCGACAGGGGCAACACCCTACTCTCTGGTGTATGGTATGGAGGTTGTCCTGCCTATTAAAGTCCAGATCCCTTCTCTGAGAATCATGAAGGATGCGAGTTTGAATGAAGACGATTGGATCCAGACTCAACTTGATCAACTGAATCTGATTGATGAGAAAAGTCTTACTGTTGTCTGTCATAGTCAAATGTATCAAAAACGGATGATCAAGGCTTTCAACAAAAAGGTCAGACGCCAAGTATATCAAGTCGGGGATCTAGTGATCAAGCGCATCATACTGCCGCAAGGTGATCGCAGGGGCAAATGGACTCCCACATACGAAGGGCCATTTTTGATCAAAAGCATATTTTCAGGAGGAGCCATGATTTTGACCACCATGGATGGTGACGACCTTCCTCACCCTGTTAATGCGTACATATTGAAAAGATACTATGCATGAATAAAGACCCGCTAGGTTGACTGGTCTATGCAAAAATAAGGGCATCCCGGCGAACCAAAAGGGTTCAGTCAAAAATTAGGGATGAAAACAAAAGAAATCTATACACCCGGCAAGCTGAAAACCTGAAAAGGCGGCTTGGGCAAAAAAGGGTATCCCGGTGGACTGAAAACCCGAAAGGGTGGTCTAGGCAAAAGTTAGGGATTTGAATCATATCACTATGTCCCATTAGACCACTTTGCGACCAGACTTCAGTATCAACTATCAAGCTCAAACGGCACCGATCAATCCAGTCAGCTTCGGACAAGTAGCAAAGTGATGAGACCCTCGAAGACATAGCGACAATAGCAGAATTGAAACTCAATGGGATTATTATACATATATGTTTTCTTCTCTTTGTACACTACTTTGTATAGTCTTCACTCACACGGAGGTGTTCTCCTACTAGAACGTCAGCCTCTTTGTACACAATTACTGTTATAGGTGAACTTCATAAATCAATACAAATTGATTCTTTGGAAGTACAAAACTGTTTGCTTTTTTTTCTCTTTCCTGTTTTGTTTTGCAAAAATGTCCAATGAACTATTATTGACATATGCATTTAAATATGATCGTTATTCACAAATATTTGCATAAGAAATAGAAGGACAGTTACTCATGACTTAAGGAACAGGGGAAAGTCTATAAAACCATTTCAATCCCGATAAGTTACTCCTTCTAGTAGGTATAGGGGCAGAGACAGTTTTGAGAGGAAGTCACCATTGTATATGACCCCGTGACATCCATGTTCCCCACAGAGTAGAGGAAACCAAAAGTTTAGATCTCTGCTTCCCCCAAACAGGAGTTACTTTCCCCAGCAAAGTTCCATCAGAGAGCCTATATCTATATTCCCCGGTCGAGTTTTATAATCGCAAACGGTTTATAAAGCTTTCCCCCGAGCAGAGTTTATTTCTCTGACTGAGGAACCTCCTCTCGAGCAGAGTTTATTTCTCTGACTGCGGAAGCTCGATCCCCAACAGAGTTTATTTCTCCAGCTACGGAAGTTCATCTCCCAGTGGAGTTTATTTCTCTGAATCGGCAAAATATTCCAGCAAAGCATCTCCTCTCTCAAACAGAGTCATTCCCCTGCAGAGTTATTCCTAGGCAGAGTCTCTCCTCGGTAGAATATTTGCAAATAGAAAGGAATGAATCCCCAGCATAGTCATCTCCATTCACCATCCCCAGCGGAAATGGAGAATTCAGCTTCCCAATACTCTTCAGCAGCAGTCTGAGATTTATTTTCCCCGACTAAGAAATACCGCAATAGAATCCCATATTCATACGTCATGGCATGCACATACATATTGCATATAACACAATCTCATTTATTTTTAGAACATCATTACAATGCATTTCATACATCATAACATTGCATACAGCTAACTCCTTACCTTTCAGGGAAAAGATCAAATCAACAAGTTGCATCTAACAAAGGGCTATTCCAGGATTTTCTCTGGGTCAGACAGGTCTACACTAAGATCTCTTTGATTACCATTTCAGTGGAAGAGGTTCCAAGACTTTTGTCTGGGTCAGTTGAATTGATACTAAGAT
The DNA here is from genome assembly GCA_948472305.1 of Vicia faba. NCBI lineage: Eukaryota > Viridiplantae > Streptophyta > Magnoliopsida > Fabales > Fabaceae > Vicia > Vicia faba. Next base: position 1,378,701,373 of record OX451736.1, on the reverse strand, counting down.
TCTCCTGATTACTATGCCAGTCAAAGTTAATCCAAGATTTTCCCTGGGTCAAACAGGTCGACACTAAGATCTCTCTGATTACCATTCCAGTGGAAGAGGTTCCAAGACTTTCATCTGGGTCAGTTTAATCGATAGTAAGATTCTCCTGATTACTATGCCAGTCAAAGTTAACCCAAGATTTTCTCTGGGTTAGACAGGTCGATACTAAGATCTCTCTGATTACTATGCCAGTTGAAGATGTTCCAAGACTTTTGTCTGGGTCAGTTGAATCGATACTAAGATTCTCCTAATTACTATTCCGGTCAAAGTTAACCCAAGATTTTCCCTGGGTCAGGCAGGTCGACACTAAGATCTCTCTAATTACCACTCTAATTGAAGATATTCCAAGACTTTCGTCTAGATCAATTGAATCAATACTAAGATTCTCCTGATTACTATGCCAATCAAAGTTAATTCAAGGCCTTACCCTGGTTTAGTAAAATCGATACTAAGATTTCTATCCCAGTTGAATACAAATCGAGACCTTTCTCTGGTCCATTCAAATCGATATTGATTTATATTCCAGTTAAAGAAACTATGAAGCCTGGAAACTGACAGGATAATATTCAATCAACAATTCAAGACACTGTGAAGCCTGGATCCTGACCAGATAACATTTTAATCTCATCTCCCCCAGTAAGTCCATGTGAAGTCTGGAGCACGACCAGATAACAGTTAGCATTATTATCCTCAGCAAGCCACTGTAAATCCTGAATCCTAACCAGATAGCAGTTCACCCCCGTCTCTTCAATCAAGTGATAACTCCCCAGTAGAGTAACAGACAACTGAAGCTCCTAAACTCTATGTTCTAAGACAGAGACCAACATTCCTCAGTGGAGTCCTCTCTAACAGCAAGAGCAGGAATTCCCATAAAGGGATATCTCATGAAATCATCATTGTTCCGGATGGCATCTTTAAGCCCATCTCCGATGATCTTCCGTCATCTTTTCCAAATGGCATTTATAAGCCCATTCCCAATACTATCTACACAATCAAGTATTATCTCAGATGAGTGAAAATTTCTGGGCACTCTAGTGTTCAATCATCTTCCACCTTCTGATCACGAAAGGCAGACCAGCCAATCTAGATCCTCAGGTTTAAGAAGATTGAACAGGGGAAGCTGTTGTACCCCAAAATTTTCCGTCTCATATTTTTCCATGATTTCCTCTTGTATAGGTGGTTACAAACCTTTGCCTAAAGAAAAGGAAATTTTCAAATGATGGTTAAGTATCCTTCGATTGGCATATGCAAAAAGGTCCTTCGACTGGCGTTTGCAAAAGGTCCTTCGATTGGCGTAGGACCTTTCGATGGGCATTTACAACAAGGCAGCTTCGATAGGCATCTTAAATAAGGTTATTTTTCGTTAGAGCGTACAAAGTTCCTTTCGACAGACATGCTAATCAAGTAATGTTTCGATTGGAATTGTGGCCAAGCCTTTCGATTGACATTCCAAAAAATGCTTCGATTGGAATGGATACAAGGCCTTTCGATTGGCCTCATGACAAGCCTTTCGATTGGCATTGTGTCAAGACCTTCGATTGGCATTCTGAAAGACCTTTCGTTTGGCACCCTAGGCCAAGCCTTTCGATTGGCATGGCAAGGGATCCTTCGATTTAACATGGTTTCAAGGCAGCTTTGACAGGCATGTTAACTGTGTCCTTTGATTGGCATGGACAAGATCTTTCGATTGGTGTAGCAAAGGACTCTTCGATTGACATTTCAATAAATACCCTATGATTGGTATTTGGAAAAGGGCCATTCGAAGAACTCCTTCTAGGCCATTCGAAAGAGGCCATCAACAGGGCACTCGAAAAACATGTCCAGGCACACTGAACATGAAAAATGGCATGTTTTCCTTGCAAATATGGAAATAATTCGATGTTGATTGTGGATTCAATTCCTGAGTTAAAGGCCAAATTCTTGCCTTGTTTGTTCCTAACTCCACAAGAGCTGATTCGACCAGGGTGATTCTTTTCAAATAAAGCAATCGAAGCAGAGGGTGGCTCAATCGAAGGAGCCATGCATCGAAGCTGGTGCAATTCGAATTAGAGTTCAGAGCTTTTGAAGGAAACAATGCTCTGATGAGGAAAGCTCTGAGTAATTCAAATTGGAGCTTAGAGCCATCAAAGAGAGCAAACTCGAAGGGAAGTGGATATGCAGGGGCAAGTCAGATTTCGATTTTCATCATATTGGAGGCCCAAACAACTCATAACAGGCTGGCAGTAACACATGAAAATAGATTGGCACGTGATTGAATCAAATATAGAAAGTCTTTATGAAGAAATCAAATCAAATCTCTTCATCATAATGGACCGAGAATTGATACATAAATGTTGACCTAAATTCCCTTGTCTATATAAACCTCATGATCTCATAGAAAAAAGACACGGATACACACGAAAAACACAGAGACTGCCACACAGAGACACACATATTACCTCGTAAAAACACCTGTCTGCCCCACGAAAGTCCAGAAAATAGCATCAAACTTCCAAAGTTGTCAAAACTCCATTGCAGGCACCGTCCGTCCAGGTTGACACTCCGATCGTGTTCTTGGAGTTCACACAGGCATACTCATTTGTGCCCCAGCCATCTCACACCCAGGACTGCAGATCCAGGTGCCTGAAGTGCTGCAGATCTAGGTGCTTGCAGTGCTAAGAATGTTTGATCCCACTTAATCTTAAATTAGACTCATAATTGCATGTTCATAGTTTTTGTTATTGTTCGTGAGCGATTTAACAAAGGGTATGCAAGTTGCAGTGTTCATACGTTTGAACACCTTGGATAGACTTTTTTTGAACCTGGTTACTTTTGAAACCCATGATACCCGCTGTGACAAACCGAAACCAACCCATATCTGGGTTCCGGGACTGATTTCTAATGGGATGTTTTCTGTTTTGTTTAGTTTTGAATTAACTAATTTGCAGGACCAAAAGCAGGTGTCATGTATTTCAAATGAGCAAGCAGCTCCGACGGTGAAAGGGAATTCATGCAATCGAAAGGACCAGGGTTTGAATCCCAGGCCTTTCATTTTTAAATTCTAATGAATTTGCTTGCCGACCTAGCACCCTCAAGACCCTCGAACGAGGTCTTTGACCAGCTCACTAGATCAAAGAGCAACCCAGGCCTCTTCGATCAAGTCCTTACTTTCAAGAGTGCATTCTTTTTGTTTCCTGTTTTTTTGGTCTTTCGATTGTGTTTCCTTTCTTTTGGTTGTTTGTCCTTACTTCTTTTAAGCTCTAATTAACATTAAAAAGAACCCCAAAAAACATTAGGCTTAACTTTTTACATTAAATTAATTTTGTCAATTAATTAATTATTTTAATATTTTCTTTTAAAAAAACTAAAATTGAATAGACTTAGGATTTTTTAATTCAATTTCTTTTCATAACAAAAACAAACAAAAAATTTCTTTCACTTAGGATTTTAGACGTAATTTAACTTCATACGCGCGTTTATTTACTTTAGCATTTTTTTGTTAATTATGTAACTGTGCCCGGTTTGTAATAGCTTAATTAGGGTTTTATTTCCGCACTTTATTTTTTCAGTAATTATTTATGTATCTACACCAAAGCCTTGTAATAGCGTAGGACCTTTATTTCTCGCTTTTATATTTTATATGCTTGTATATAATTGTTAGCAACCTAGGTGTGTATGATTAATCAATCAATCAGTAGATCACTAAATTCAAGATAAATATACCTAAAAAAAGCACACTGCTGCACACTTGCACCCTTAGGGTATACCTCACTTGGTTGCCTTCGAAAATGGTCATGTCCCTCGAACATAGGGATACTTTTAGCAAAGACCCTCAGTTTAAATTCATCATAAAGATCATAGTCCCTAAATGTTCCTCAAGTTGCCTACGAGAAATGATCTTATGATGATTGTCCCTTAGAAATGCTAAGGTATCCTTACATGTTACCTTCAATGACCATTACGTCCCTTTCGATAGTCCTTCAACATCCAACGACTAGGGTTACCTACTCACTAATAGTAGGATAACACGGTCTAAAGGATAGGAGGAAAAGAACAGTCTTTTTCGAGTAGGTAGATAACTGTTAGGTACTTGCTCAAACAAATTTTCACACCACACTTTCAAACACTTATCAAACAAAATTTTCAAAACGCTTTATCACACTCTTGAGGACTGATACAAGGGTTATCGTAAAGCGAATCGCCGCACTAAGGCATTTTCAAACAAAAACTTTTTCACACAAACACGAAAGAAATTTTCAAAAATGAGCAAGTACCTAAGAGCCCATGGAAAACCATGGATGAGAAGGGTGATAACACCTTCCCTTTCCATAATCTACTCCCCTTACTCAGAAATCTCGAAAAGGTCTTTTTCTGTTCTTTTCCACCTTTCCTTTTGGATAAAAAAAAGTCGATGGTGACTCTTGCTTACCGCGACATTTGCAAATACAAACGTAAAACCAGTATTAACATTTGGTTCTTCCACCGCATCACAATGGGGATACAAACCAGAATCTCCCTCAGGTAAACAGAAATCTCTCCATGAAACCTGGTAGTAGCATAATGCACTGGGAAGAAAGGTGCAAACTTTGTTGGGGAGGAAAATGCACACTTCATGGGGAAGACGAGTGTCAATCTCACTGGGGAAACAAATGTCAACTTCACAAGGATATATCAGGAATATTGCTAAAATGCACTTCTCTGGAGATAAGTATTTTGAAGGGAACAAACTTTTAAACAAATTCCTAGAAAGAGTGCAGACATCAATGGGGATTAAGCAGCGGTGCTCTTTCACTGGAGATTACGAATTCTGTTCAAGCGAGGGGACGCCTTTACTGTGGATATTGGGTTCCGTTTTGAGAAAAACAACCATGTTATTAAGAATTTCATACTGGTTACAAACATACACTTCTCTGCTCATTTCTAGTACGCTTCTTGTCATAAAAGACCAACAGTACCTGCAAAATGAGAAATTACATTAACATGCCCCTGGTATGGAATGGCCATCTTATCCATCATCCCAGACACCCAAAATTCTGAGAAATTTCAGATATTTATATCATGTGCTGTAAAGCTTCATTGTTTTTAAATGCAAAGTATTATAAAAAACGTTGGGCGTCTTTTCGCAAACAAAACATCAAAAATAAAAACAAAGAGGCACAATTTGGATAAAAAGAATTTTATTAATTGATTTACCTGTAAATAGGCATTTACATCAAGAAGTAATTCCTAAAAAGAGATAACTGCATACAAAGCATAAAGAGGAGATTATAGAGATGACAATGTGAGTGCGGATTTATCATGTACCAACTCTGCTATGACTCTTATAACCTCAAAGCTCCTTAGTATCTTGCTTTCTGAAAATGTTGATTGGACTAATTCCTTGTCCTTCCAAGATAACCAATTGTAGTATAGAATGGTAGCACAGATGCAACTCAAACCATTTTCGTTCGCTTTATATCCCTAAATTTTGCCTGGATCTCTCTTTTCGAGTTTTCAATCCACCAAAATACCCATTTTTTCCTAAGTCACCTTTTCATGTTTTCGACTTAGCGGGTGTACATCATTTTATTTTTCATTATTTTATTCATATATCCATAATTTTTACCTGAACCTTTATTCATATTTTGGTTCGTCGGGATTCCCTTTTTTGCCTGAGCCGTTGACTCAGCGGGTCTGTTTATGTAAAGTATTTTTTAACCATGTATGCATTGACGGGGTGAGGGAAATGCTCTCCATCCATAGTTGTGAGCATTATAGATCCTCCTGAGAAGACTTTCTTCACAATATATGTTCCTTCATAATTAGGGGCCCATTTGCCCCGAGCATCCATATTGTTGGGAGGCAAGATCCTATTCAGCACGAGGTCACCAACTTGGAAATTCCAAGGACTCACCTTCTTATCAAAGGCTTTCTACATCCTCTTCTGGTATAACTTCCCATGACAAATAACTATCAATCTCTTCTCGTCAATGAGACAACTGATCAAGTCTATTCTGAACCCATTCGGCTTTTATCCAGCTGTACATCTGTCATTATCCTTAAAGAAGGAATCTATACTTCCACTGGAAGGACTGCTTCCATGCCATATACTAGAGAGAATGGGGTTTCCCCAGTCGAAGTGCACAGCGAAGTGCGATAACCATGTAAAGCAAATGGCAACATCGCATGCCAATCTTTATAGGTGACAACCATCTTCTGCATAATCTTCTTAATATTCTTGTTTTCTGCCTCAACAGCTTCATTCATCTTTGGACGATATGAAGAAGAAGTGTGATGCTTTATCTTGAAATTGTCACACAGCTCTTTCATCATCTTATTGTTGAGATTTGACCCATTGTCAGTAATGATCTTCTCGGGAATCCCATAACAACTCATAATATTATGCTTGATGAAGCGAGTAACCATTTTCTTGGTGACATTGGCATAAGATGCTGCTTCGACACACTTGGTGAAGTAGTCAATAGCCACTAGAATAAATCAATGTCCGTTGGAAGCAGTCGGTTAAATCCTACCAATCATATTGATGCCCCACATTGCAAAGGTCCAAGGAGAAGTCAAATACTTTTGTGGTTGGCGACACATGTATTTTGTTGGCATAAATCTGGCATTTATAATCGATTCTAGAGTGATCGTAGCAATCTTTCTCTAATGTAGACCAATAATAACCTGCTCTCAATATTTTCTTGGCCATGGTATGCCCACTGGAATGTATCCCGAAGGAACCTTCATGAATTTCTTCTATGATCTTGTTTGCCTTATGTCTATCCACGCATCTGATCAAAATAGAGTCATAGTTTCTCTTGTACATAACACCTCCATTGAGGAAAAACTTAGTTGAGCACTTCTGCAAAGTCTTCTTATCCGTGATAGATGCACCCTCTGGGTATTCTTGTATTTCAAGATATCTTTTGATATCATAAAACCACGGTTTCTCATCAGCAACCTCTTTTTCTAGTTTGTAACAGAATGCTGGCTCATCCAACCTCATGATGGTGATATAGGGGGCTTCATTTGCCAATCTGACTTTAAAAATGGATGACATAGTAACCAAGGTGTCTTCTAAGTTGTTCTCTTCTCTTGGAATGTGATTGAAAGTAATCTCATCAAAGTATGGAATCAACTTCATAACATGCTCACGATACAAAATCAAATTAGGGTGACCAGTCTCCCAATCTTCATTGATCTGACTATCACAAGAGTGGAATCTCCATATACTTCCAATATCTTGACTCGCAAATCAATAGCAGCTTCTAACCCAAATATGCAAGATTCATACTTGGCCATATTATTGGTGCAATCAAAGCAAATTCTGGCAGTGAAAGGAGTATAGAAACCTTTAGGAGAAGTAATTACAACACTGATGTCATTACCCAATGCATTAGAAGCACAATTGAACACCATCATCCATCACGATCCTGGTTCGGGTCCTTCCTCTGGGTCGAGAATATTACAATCTTGTATGTACATAATGTCCTCATCTGGAAACTCAAACTTCATCAGTTGATAGTCAACTTCTATAGGCTGGTGAGCAAGATAATCTTCCAATGCACTGCCTTTGATAGCCTTTTAGGTAGTATATTATATATCATATTCGGTCAAAATCATCTGCCAATGGGCTACTCTTCCCGTGAGAGCTGGATTTTCAAATATGTACTTGATTGGATCCATCTTAGATATCAAGAGAGTAGTGTGAGTCAACATGTACTGTCTGAGACGCTTTGTTGCCCACACGAGAGGACAACAATTCTTTTCCAACAATGAGTACCTCAACTCACAATCAGTAAATTTCTTTCCCGGGTAGTAAATAGCATGTTCCTTCCCACCCGACTCGTCATGTTGACCGAGTACACAACCCATATAATTTTCCAACATTGTCAGATACATTATCAAGGGCCTGCCTTCTACAGGGCGAAAAATAATTGGAAGTTCCTACATATACTCTTTTATTTTATCAAATGCCGCTTGACAATTGTCATTCCACCTGACCACTTGATATTTTTTCAATAGCTTGAATATCGGTTCACACGTGGCTGTAAGATGAGAGATGAACCTAGCAATGTAGTTCAACCTCCCGAGAAAACTACGAACCTCTTTTTATGTTCTTGGCTCAGGAATTTCTTATATTGCTTTTATTTTGGATGGATTAACCTCAATTCCTCTTTTTCTTACAATGAAGTCCAATTACTTCCCTGATCTCACCCCGAAGGTGCACTTGTTAAGGTTTAGCCTCAGTCTGAATTTCCTCAATCTTTCAAACAATTTCAGCAAGTGGATAAGATGTTCTTCTTCTGTCTGGGACTTGGAAATCATATCGTCAATATAAACTTCAATCTCTTTATGGATCATGTCATGAAAGAGAATGACCATTGCATGCTGATACGTTGCCCTTTATTTTTCATGCCAAAGGGCATCACTTTGTAGCAAAATGTTCCCCAAGGTGTAATGAAAGTTGTCTTCCCGATATCCTTCGACACCATCTTAATCTGATTGTAGCCAGAAAAACCGCCCGTGAAGGAAAATACTTTAGCTTAAGCAGTATTGTCAACCAAAATATCAATATGAGGGATTGGAAAATCATCTTTAGGGATTGCTCTGTTCAAGTCCCTATAATCCACACACATTCTGACTTTACCATCCTTCTTAGGTACTGGTACAATATTAGCAATCCATGGAAGATAAGAGACAACTTTCAAGAAACCCGCATCTATATGTTTCTGGACCTCCTCTTTGATCTTCTTAAACATCTCAGGATGAGTTCTTCGAAGCTTCTGTTTAACTAGAGGGCACTCTTCTATGAGCGGAATTTTATGCACAATGATATTTGTATCCAGCCCTGGCATGTCTTCATAAAACCAATCAAAGATATCCACATACTCACGGAGCATTTCAACTAATATATGCTTAACATTGCCTTCTAATACGGCTCCAGAGGAACATCAGTTGGCGCGCTTCATCCAACCATGAAGCCTAAACCTTTCTTATCTTTCTGTGTGGGTATATCCAACACTCTTCCCCAACCTTCAGGATGACCAGTCTCAACAACTACTTAAGCTTGTTGGTAAGATTCCATAGAGGCCTCTGGCTTCTTAACCTCTTGACGAGGAGTTCTAACAACCTGCACGATTTCAAATGCCTGACATGGAGTCTAATGTACCTCTACCATAATTTCAGCATAGCGGAAGGTACTCAGATTGGTGACAATATAATCCTCTTCACCACAAATGGTGACCACTTTCCTATTAACCAGGAATTTCAACTTCTGATGCAAAGTAGAAGTGACAGCGCTGACCCCATGGATCCACGGGCACCCTAGAAAACAACAGTAAGAAGGATTGATATCCATGATAAATAATTTCACATCAAAGATCGAAAGACCTATCTTTATAGACAAATCAACTTCCCTAAACGCAGCTCTCTTTGACCCTTCAAACGCCTTGACCACCAAATCTCCAGGCCTCAACACAAGCCCTTTTTAATCCAACTTCATAAGAGTGAACTTTTCCAGAACATTAAGATACAATCTTATGTCAACCAGCACACGAGATAAGGTAGTACTTGCAATCTCCATTGAGATGTGCAGCGCCTTATTATGTTTCCTCCCCTCAGGAGGTAAATCAAAATCTGTGAAGCCTAGCCCATTACTCGTAGAAATGCTAGTCGCGTTCCTTTAAATTGGTTCACTAAAATTTCCTGAGGAACAAAATAAGTCCCCAATAGTTTCAACACTACATTTCTGTGAGATTCGAAATCCCGGAGGAAAGCAAGAATCAAAATCTTCGAAGGCGTCTGGCTCAACTAGTTGACAATCTTGTAATCACTTTTATTTATATATCTCATTAATTCTGTCACATATTTGGCCATCTCAACATCCATATTCAGAATAGGAGGATTATGTCCCGATTTTTCACCATTAACCACAATTTGCTTGCCTTTAGCCTTAGCTGAGGCATCTGCGCTACTTTCGGGTTTATTAGACGGAGAGAAAATTTGACCGCTTTGGGTAATCTTGATTTCACTGACAATGTCATGAACTTCAGGCTTCTCTTCTTCAGACTTACTTTCTTCAGGCTTCTGAGTAACAAGTTTCTTCCCTAGATAGTAAAGTTCACCACCATAATTCCAAGGTACCATCTTATCACTGACATATGGCACTAGACCATGTAAAGTGATGGTCACTGATGAATTTTTGATGGGAACGAGAATTGTAACAGGCACATGAATTGTCTTTGGCTTGACAAGAATAGTAATAATATCAATGTCATATTCCTCAACCTTAGGTCTAACAACCACATAGTTAAACTGAAGAGTTCCTTTAGTAATCAAACTCTGAACTGCATCCTTCAGACATTGGCAACCCTGGATGAATCAAACAATCTTCACAGTTAAGACCACATCCCAAGAACACACCTTTATTCTACAACTGCTATTTCACAAATGATAAAGGTGTAAGCAGTTAATTTACATCCATAACCAGATTCAAACTCTCATCTTGAATGATGGCACTGACAGTGGTGCCCCCATAAGGTGGAAAATGTTATTGGAGAATGTTAGGCATTGGCGCTGGCCCAAAATTAATAGCCTGAGAATATAATAAGTCTTGTACTTTATGCTCAAACACAATAAAATTCTCAATAGTATGTCCTTGTCCACTGGAAATCTTTCAGGATCAACTTTCTAATGGCGTAACTTAGCCAATTTCAATTCAAGCAACTAAGGTAGAAACTTCACATAGGACATAGGAAGTGCATCTTATTTTCTAGGATACTTGCTCAGCCTTTGTTGATTACCTTGCCTAGGAACATACGCTTGTCGTTGAGGTGCAACAACTGGGATTGTCACAGTAGCAATCTGATGATCAGACTCTCGATGAGCCCTACCTTTACCCTTTTATGCATAGAGCATACTGCCTTTGCCTTCTTTCTTCTTCTGGTAGCCACCAAAAGAATTATTCTCATTTGTTGTACCCCAAAATTTTCCCTCCCATCTTCTTCAAGACATTCTCCTAGGGTTCTCAAATGCTCAAGATTGCTTAAGAATTGATCAGACAAATTCTCCTCCTAAGCAATGGACTTACAACTAGGGTTTCATTTTTCTCAAGGAAGTTTGGGTTTCTAAGGCCTCAAGTGGTTTCCATGGTTACTTATATGTCTTCAAGAATCCTCATACTAAGTTTCATTCCTTACATCACAAGTTTGCTCAGTCAATTGCTCAGATGACTGAAAATCAACTGTATTGAACAAAAAGTCAATTATGGTCAACATACAGTCAAAATTCAAGATTTTTGGTCAACATCAGTATTTTGAAGTCACATTCATCATTTGATCAAGTGTTGATCATGACTCATCAAGGAAACTCTCAAATCATCAAAAGTTAAAAGTTGTCAAATTAGGGTTTTCTTAAAGAGAAGTCAACTGAACTTTGACCAAGCATAACTTTCACATGCTTCATCAGATTTTTCTCAACCAAAGCTCATTGTGAAGGAAATTAAATTCTATACAACTTTATATCTCTAATATCAAATCCAAAAAATTCTTCATTTGAGAGATATGGGACAATACATTATAGGTCATTTCAAAAGTCAACAAAAAGACACTTTTTTTCAAGGCAACTTACATCAAGATAAATTATTCAAATGCAAAAATGGGAAACATAAAGATTGTAGAGGACATATTGAGCTTTCTAAAAAGTTCAAGATCACCTTAAAATAATAAAAATTGAGAGAGTTATGACTAGTACAATTTCGGAAATTTTGACTAAAAGCATGAAACCCAAATTGATCAAACACAGATTTTTGGGCTAATGGGCTTGTGTTTCAAGGTCCAAACGTGTATTAGGCCTCATAGTGAACCTATGAACCTATTCATACACCCCTTTTATTTTTATTCCATTTATTTTTGATTTTATTTATTTAAGTTCAAAATTAAATAAGATAAAGTCAAGGCTTTTCTTACAAGGTCCAAACCCATAATGGTTTAACCTAATTCTTCTCTATATATTTCTCTTCATTCAGACATAACATCGCACGAAAACCCTCGTAGAGAAAACTATTCCAAAACTTCCAAAAATTTAAGAAACTAGGGCAACACAAAACCCTTATTTCCAGCCATTCTCAATTGAAACCAAGCATTATATTATCATCTTGAAGTTCCCAGGAATCCATCCCAATCCTCAAGAAGTCAAGATCGTACCCAGAACATCACGTTCATCCTCACTGGTTTTGGTAGTTTTTTTAAAATTCAAACCTTTGATTTATACATTGTTAACTAATTTGATATGTTTACATGTGTTCATATACATCATTAGAGCAGGTTTGATGCATAATATGTGAGCTTTGGCACTGTGTTAAGGTAGACAGTGATAAAACCTGACGATAGAAAACCCTATTCTCAAAGATAAAGTAACTGAGAAACAACACATCTCGCACACTCACACCTCTAGGGTAACCTCCCTTGTTGCCTTTCGAAAAACAGTCATGTCCCTTGAACATGGGGACGCTTTAGCAAAGTCCCTCTGATACAAAAGATCATAGTCCCTCGATGACCCTTTCGATGTTGCCTTTGGTAAATGATCTAATCCCTTAAATGATAATTACTAAAGCATCTTTACAAGTTGCCTTCAATGACTGTATGATAACCCGTGCCCACCCCTTCACATCCAACGATAGGGCTTCCTACTAACTAATGGTAGGATAACACTATCTAAAGGAGGAGGAAATTACAAGAAAGACCTTGAGTAGGTAGATCGCTGTTAATCACTTGCTCACAAACATTTCAAAATAAAACATTTTTCACAAATGCTCTTCAAAAGTATTTTCAAAAAAATACCTTGTACGCATTCTCAAGGACAGATACGATAATCATTTCAAAGTCCTCCTTACCATTGGAATTTTCAAAATATTTTAAAACATGCACAACACAAAGCAATTTTCAAAACAAAGTGAGCTAGCGATTAAGAGCCCGTAGATAACTACAGATGAAAAGGGTGCTAACACCTTCCCTTTTCATAACCTACCCCCCGAACTCAAAAATTCTCAAAGGTATTTCCTATTCTTTTCACCCTTTCCTTATTGGATAAAAGAAAAGTCGGTGGTGACTCTTTCTATCCGCAACATTTGCGATAAAATGCAAAACCAAGTCAATTTTCCCACCATATTATAGCATTACCAGCATCAGTTCTAGAGACATCCTGAATCTTTTCCAGCTTAATTCCAATTTCAATCATTTCCCGATATGTCACCATTTTAGAAAATGTATCAGATGTACTACAACTCGTATAATACTACCCTTGCAGGGTGCTGGTAAACATATCTATGATTTCACGTTCAATCATAGGCAGTTAGACCCTAGTCGTCATTTCACGCCACCTCTGTGTGTATTTCTTAAATGACTCATTCTGCTTCTGCGATAGATTTTGTATTTGAGTTCTTGTAGGCGTCATGTCAGAGTTGTATCGATAATGCTGGATGAAAGCTTCAACTAGCTCTCTCTATGTACGAATACAGTTGCTCTCAAGTTGTATATACCATTCTAACGGTCCACTAGTCAAAATGTCCTGAAAAAAGTGCATGAGAAGCTTCTCGTCATCATAGTACACTGACATACTCCCGTAATAAGACTTGACATATGTCCTAGGGAAGGACGTGCCTTTATACTTTACCAAGTCTGACACTTTAAACTTTATAGGAATCTTCACTCCTGGGACCAAGCCCAGATCAGACATGCCAAGGCCCATAGTGCCCTGATTCTCAAACATTTGCATATGCTCGTCGAGCATACACAAATTTTTGTCAGCCTTTGTTGGCTTATCAGCATTAGACATCCAGTCCTCATAGTTATCCTCTTCAAGCTATTGAACACGAATACAAACAGTCCTTGGTTGAACAAAAGGTTGCTTATTATTATGTCAAGTAGGAGTGGGTGGAGACTAATTTCCAACAACTTGGATCAAAGGAACACCTTGATTATTACCATTAGGATTTCCAAGGTTCATATTAGCATTACCATTCTGATTGAAACCAACATTTGCATTCAGATTCTAACCACCTGGAGTACCATTCAGAGTAGCACTTCCTGGATTACTATTCAGAGCAGGACCACCTGGATTACCATTCATATTTTTAACAATGACCCTGTGAGGATTGACGATCAGAGTCACATTCCTGTTATCTGTAGTTACAGCAGGCCTTACAATCAAAACTATCATTTCTTCTTGCTGACGGGCCATATTCTGGATGATCTCCATCAGTTGTTCGACACGACTGTTCATCTTGACACCCATAGAAGCAACATCGACTTGGATCTGTTCCATTTGTCTTCTAGAATTACTTCGAGTGTTATAACGGTGAGATTTTGCAGTAGCAATCTGTTGTACCCCAAAATTTTCCCTTCTCATTTTTTAAGGCATTTCTCACAAGGGTTCTCAAGATCCAAGCTTGCACAAGTACAATTGGATTTTCCAGGATCAAGTTAAAAAGGAAAGTGTTAAAAAAGGGGAAAAACATGTCTTTTTGATTCAGCTCCTTCGATTGGCCTTTTGACCTCTTTCGATGAAAGCTTGACTTGCATCCTTCGAATGGGTGTTGTCCTCTGGCACGCTGGCTTGGATTCACAAGGCAGGAGCTTCCTGCACGCCACCTTCGATTGCATCTTTGGCCTCACGGGGTTCACAATGCAATGGTTGCCTATGTTCCTGCTTCGATTGGATGTTTGATGTGTGCATGCCTGTGTTAGCTGGACAAATATTCCCCCATACTTGCTTTGATTTACAAGTTGATGACTAGCTGCATACAAGCCTTCATTTGAGCCATGACTTCTTTCTTGCGCGCAAGAGGCTTCCCCCATGCCAGCATGCATAAGGCACAAAGCCTCATGCAGCCTCCTTTGATTACAAGGCAAAAGGCCTCCTTTTGGCATCCTTCGATTGTATCCTTGCCTCCTGCGTGCACCTTTCGTTTAGGCATGTGGCCCCTTTTGTTGTAAGTTTCGTTTGGGCGTTTATACCTCCTGCATGTAGACTTCGACAGGGCATTGGCTATGTTTATACTAGCTTTGACTGGACAACATTTCCCTTTAGCATGTTTCAATTCCACCCTTGACAAACTTTATCACACATGGTTGGTAGATTTGAAGGGCCTACATAGGATTCCATGTCGAAGGTTTGCATAGTCCATTCGAAGGATACATTTGTCCCTTTTCAAAGAAACATACATGACCCATTCAAGGGACATGTCTGGGCGTCCCATTCGGAGGACATGCTTGATGGCCCATTCAAAGGATTTACAAAGCCCACCTTAAGGCCTATTTTGGTGACCCATCCAAGGGTCACACATTTGTCTCCTTCGAAGGATGCACGAAAGTGACCCATTCGAAGGACACTTGTTGGAGGAAAATCAAATAACATTGTTGGAAGAAGAATCTAGTTGAAGGAGGGTCAAAACGAAAGAACGAAATATTCAAAGATGCTTGCTGCCAAGTTCAGTCCTGGTACACTGGACAAAATTGCTGCACAGCAGTCCTGAAACAATGCCCCATGCTTGCACCAAAATAGCATACAAATACTGCCCCTCGAAAGCTACAAAAGCAATTTACTCAAATTGTTCAAACTTTTTTATTTTCCCTCTAAAACCTCAGCCAAGCTTTGCCTATAAATAAGAGGCTCCATAACATGTTTAGGGGGCTGGATACACATCCTAAGACTCTAGGGCACGGAGAAAAAATGATCAAACTCTCAAACACGTTTTCAAACACAAACCTAGAATATAAAAACGTGCTTCTTTCGAATTTGAAGCAATTCCCCATACTTTGTTCTCCTTCGAATCCAATATAAAGAACATCACACTTGTTCTTGTCCTTCGAATCCAGTTCTAAAGGCAGAACCCCTGTTTTCTCCCTTTGAACCTAGAGGCACTCAGGGAAACCACTCAAGGTTCAACACACGTTCCAACTTGAAGCAAGGTAAGTCACTCTTACCCTTGAATCTTTCGCTTCAGGCATAATATATGAATAATCTCCCCCTTTCGTTGCCAATCATGTACATAACATTTTTCTTCTTTTTGTTTCCACCCTTTTAATTTGTTTTTATGGTTAACCCTTTTAGCTTTGCTCTTTTTTTTATTAAACATGCTTTAAAAACTAACCTGGCCACAAGGTGATGCTAGCATGGACTTAGGCCATGTTGCTATTCAAAAACTCAAATGAAAGAAACAGGAGACATGAGTATGAAACAAAGCCTTAGGCTTCCTCACTGACTCCAGGCCCAATCGAAGGATGCAACAAAGGACTTAAGGTGAAGAGGGCACTCTATGGTGAACGGAAGAGGCAGCCAGAAGGATGGCCATACTGACTCCCAGACCCCAGTCGAAAGGCACACCATGCTGACTCCCAGGCCCCAGTAGAAAGGCACATCACATTGACTCTAGGCTTCAAACAAAGGAAGTAGCCAGAAAGGTGGCCTTGTTGACTTCCAGCCCCCAATCGAAGGACAGAACCTTGCTGATTCCAGGCCCAAATCGAAAGAAGTAAAAAATTGCAGAATCGAAGGATGCTTCTGCCTGAATCGAAAGAGCTCATTTTTCTTCCTTTTTATTTTTATTTTGTCTTTATATTTTCTTGCTATTTCAATATGGTTGTAATAGTGTAGGATGTATTTTTGCATTTTTATTGCTTTTATACAAATGTTAGTAATTAGGATGTATGACAAGATAAAAAAACAACAAGTAGACAACCTAAAATTCAAAGACTAAATGCATGCAAATCAAACACACTATTCACACATGCACCCTTAGGGTAATCTCACTTGTTACCTCGAAAAAATAGTCATGTCCCTCGAATATGGGTGTTTTAGCAAATACCCTCGATAAAAGATCGTAGTCCCTCGATGACCCTCAATGTTGCCTTCGGTAAACGGTCTAGTCCCTAAACGACATTGCTAAAACGTCCCATAGGTTGCCTCCTATGAATATACAAATGTCCCACGCCCATCCTTTTACATCCTATGACGTGGTTTCTAACCAAATCAATGGTAAGATAGCAACATCTAAAGGAGGAGGAAAAGAACATTAAGACCTTTTGAGTAGGAAGGATGCTCCTAGTTACTCTCTTGCTCATAAAAAAAAACATTTTATACACCAACACTTTCATCTTGAAACATTTTTAAAAGACAAAACACTTTGTACGCATTCTTATAGAAACGAGAACCATTACAAAGACACTTTTCAAAATCACTTTCAAAAACACATTCCACAAACACCTCTTTGAACTATTTTCAAAACAACACTTTGTACGCATCCTTATAGAAACGAGAGCCATTACAAAGAAGTTTTCAAAATACTTTCAAAACTCATACCACAAGCATATTTTTAAACAAAAAGTAAGTGATCTAGCAAGCAACTGAGAGCCCGTAGATAACTACGCATGGAAAGGGTGCTAATACCTTACCTTTTCATAACCTACCCCCCGAACTCAAGAAATAATCTTGAAAGGTCTTTCCTGTTCTTTTCAACCTTTCCTTATTGGATAAAATAAAAGTCGGTGGAGACTCTTGCTATCCGCAACAACTGCGATTAAATGCAAAACACCCAAGTCAGTACTCCCACCGTGTTACAAAACTGGCGACTCTGCTGGGGAATTTTACTTAAAAGTGGGGTTACCTTAGGGCTAGATCACCTTTACTTGCTTTCCTTGTTTAATTTGCTTGCTTTACATTATGGTTCCTTATTTGGGCTTGTTTTGATCCTTTACCCGGATCTGGAGGCACCTTTTAGGTAAGTAGCAATAGATTTTGGAAACTGTACGGCATAGACCGACACGGTTGAAGCAATGGCTACATTACTGTGACACATTTGTTGGTACCGGTATCCCTTGTGTTGAATCGAGGAGAATACAGGGCCGTTGAGCGGCATCATGAAGCACTAACTGACTTTAGAACCTTTAATTGACTCATCCTTGGCCCTTAGGAAGTAGCGAGATAGCCGACTTTGGTTCTGACCGAAGATTGGTTGATACTCGATGCTACGCTCATTGAGATCAGACTTTCGGGATATTTCAGTCGCCATTAAAGAGGCTTGCGCTAAAACAATGCTCGGTGAAGAAAGATCATTGATATTGAGATCCCCTAGAACCCGGTTACTATTACTAGGACATGTTGAGCCAACTAAACTTTAAGAGGTTACTTACCTACAAACTCCATGCAAGCCTAAACCTAAGGACTTGTCAGCTTTGTGTGTACATAACAACTTGCTTACTTTGCATACTTGTACATAACATCATAAGCATTCTCACTAACCATTTCAAGGATTTAGGAATTTATCTTTGTTTTGTTTTGTAGGCCATGAATCCCATCCGAAGGAATACCATCCGTATCAGCTTCGTGAAAGCACACCCTTAACTCCAAGAATTAGCATCAAGGGTGCCTGGAGATTCTCCCTTCACCGATAAATATGGTCGACTTCTCAGCTTGTCTACCTCCAAATTCCCATAAGAAATGATGTGTGTGCTCTTCCAATTCTTTGATCCCATGCATCATTGCTTCACCTTTCCTGACTATCAGTTGGTCCATACACTAGAGGAGTTCACTCAACTGTTGGGAGTGCCCGTGCTTGATCAATTACCGTTCACTGGTTTAGAAGGGACTCCAAAGCCTGAAGTCATTGCTGAAGCCCTGCATCTGAAGAGAGCCGACATTATAGTAAATTGGGAGACAAGAAGCGGAGTTAAGGGTTTCTTAGCCAAGTTTCTATTGGAGAAGGCTCGTTCATTCCGGTAATATATGGATTTTTAAGCCTTTGAAGATGTCTTGACCCTTCTAATCTATGGTTTGGTTCTATTTCCAAATCCGAACAAATTCATAGATGTGAATGCCATCAAGGTTTTCCACTCCCGTAATCTTATACCTACTTTGCTTGGAGACATTTTATATTGTTTCCACACTCGCACAATGAAGAAAAGAGGTACTCTCTTGTGTTGCATTCCCCTACTCTCCAAGTGGTTTACTTCACACCTACCTCGATCAATACTGAAGAACGAGCAAGGATTGACATAGTCTCAAAGGTCGATGTCCCTCGCACACTCTGACATTTATTGGTGTTCTCGATCCTTGGAGGATACCACTATTATTGGCCATTGTGGGGAATTCCTTAATGTCCCACTCTTAGGAATTAGGGGAGGTATCACCTATAACCCTTCTCTTTCATTACGACAATTTAGGCATGCACGAAGAGATGGTCCTTACGATGCGCTCATCCAAGGTCTGGTATTCGACTATGAGGGCGACAACCAAGGCTACCGTCAAAGGTTCATACGAGCTTAGAGAATGGTAAACAAAGTGGATAGTAAGACATTGGGGCGTAAGAACCCCATTCCTTTATAGCCTTATCTTAAGTGGGTACGAACTCGTGCTCAAAGACTCAGTATGCCATACCCTGCCACTTTGCCTATCATCATGGAGCCTTTAGTTGAAGAAGATATTCCTTATGCTATCCTTCATCCTACCATACCTATTTCTCTTGAAGACTTACAAAGAGCTTGGATCCAACTGAAGGAAGAACGAGACACCTTCGAAGCCCAGTTCTATGCGAGTGAAAAGAAGGTTCTGGAGCTTACAAGACAACTTCATGAGGAGCGAAATCTGAATGCCTACATTGCACCAAAGAGGACGCGTTCGGACTTTTTGTCTTAGGAGTTTATTTTGTTTTATTTCCTGCATTGTGGGCCCAAGGGGCATGGTTGTAATCAATTTAAACTTATCAATACAATTGATGTTTTCTCCTTTTTGTCTAAAGCAAATTTATATTTTCTAAGTCCTTGAAAACATTGCATCCACATACCATGCATCATATCATGACAGGCTTTTCCCACACAGGTCTCTCATCTGCTTACTGTTTATTTCAGTAGAGATGGCTCTAGAACAGAATATCAAGGACATTTAGACTCAAAATGCTCAACTTCAGGAAATGTTCTTGAACCTGTCCAAGGGACAAGAAGAGGTGAAGGCCCTCCTCACCAGGGGCATGATCATGGGGAATCCCGAGGACAATAAGGATGACAAGTTGGAACGGCTACAAACTGAAATGGCAACAATGAAAGTCTAGATGATGGGACAACTAGCGGGCCAGATGGCCCTTATCCAAAACTTAGCTCAGGGACAAGAGGAGCTAAGCACCCTCGTCAACAAAATTCATGAAGACAATTGCAATTGTACGAAACAAACCATCGAGATTAGGGATCAAGTCATCATTCATCCTCCCATGAGATAAGAAGTCGGTTCGAGGGAGAGAAGATCTTCCCAAATTGCTGCCACATCACGGGCCCAACAAAAACCTCACCAACAACAACATGGGAATTAGCGCAAAGAAGTCGCACCTAAGAGACAATTTACCAGGATCGGCATGTCGCTAGCTCAGGTGGTACAACACATGTTGAAAGCAGAAATAATTAAATTGAAGGCTCCTCCCTGGAATCCTAACACTGCTACTCCAAGTTACCATCCCAATGAGAGGTGTGCATACCATTCTGATAGTCCTGGGCATGATACAAACAATTGATGGGCTCTGAAGAACAGAACTCAAGACCTAATCGATGAAGGAGTGTTGGAATTTACACAAGACAATCAACTGGAACTCTTCTATCACCCCTCAAGGGCATCCATATAAAGTGACGATCTGGGCGTGGAAATTTTCTATTTATTCAAATTTTCAGTTGTAATTTCTTTGTTTGCTTAAACACTTATCTTTATGTCAGACTTTGGTTACTCTCATTAATGCGTTAAATATGTTTGTTTTGAATCAATCCATTCATTTTCATTATATTTAAACTATGCTTTTTACCCCCTTTATGATATTCAACTCTTGTTTCAAAAAGTTGCAAGCCTTTAGAGGGAGGATGACGAAAACAATGCTATAATCTCATACAATATGCTTTTGGACAGACCTTGCTGACGATGTACAAGCATTTTTTCAATTCCTAAACACTGGAGTTATAAGGAGGATAATCCCTATTCAACCCGTTCAAGAAAAAGAAGTAGAAGTTTTCTTTTTTTACAGAAATTGAAACCTTTAATCAAAACCTGGGGAAGGGTAGTCTCTCAGTTAATTCAAACACGCGCTCAGTCACAAACTTTCACTTCGTACACAATGAATGACATCAAAAACATTCCTTCTAAACCAAAAGATGGTGATGGTTCCCTATCAAATAGGCAGTCATTATCTCTCAAAAGAAAATCCCACTAAGTAAAAACCTAAGAAGGAGACTTAAGAAAAACTGGGGCATCCCGTTGACTGTAATCTCAAAAACAAGAACAGTCAGGCAAAATCAGGGATAATAAATCAAAAAGAGGTCACTGCAAATCCTCAACAACACGGAAAATATGGCAAAATTGACTACCTTCCAACAAACTTAACTTGTCTGAACCAATGCCAAAATGTTATTCCAGACTCAATTGGAGCTCAAACGCATAATTAACTGATTTTAGGACTGAAGAATATCATGAAGAATGAGTGGATACAATTACACTTTGAGCCTTATCCTTTGTTTCTTAAACCGTGAACCTAGACCACGATACAACCTTTCAAAGTCCTAATTGAAGCATGGTGTGATACGGTGGCAGAACCGACTGTTTTTACTTGTTTGCGTTTTGTACTTTTTGTTCGCAAAATATCGTGGTAATCAAGAGTCGCCATCGACTTTTATTTCATCCAATCATGGAAAAGGAAAAAGAACAGAAAAAACCTTTTTTCGAGATATTCTGAGTACGGGGGGTAGATTACAGAAAGGGAAGGTGTTAGCACCCTTTCTATCCGTAGTTATCTACGGGATCTTAGGTACTTGCTCATTTTTCAAATTGCTTGTGTGTGCTTGTCTTGAAAATGTTTTTACTTCATGATAACACTTGTAGCAGTCCTCAAGGATGTGACGAAGTTTGTTTTGAAAATTTGTTTTGAAAGGTGTTTGTGCGAAAAGTTTTTATTGCGCAAGTACTTAAGATTCTACCTACTCGAAAAAAGATTGTTTGTTCTCGTTTCCTTTAGACAGTGCTATCCTACTATTAAGGAGTAGGTAGCACCGTCGTTGGAGTTGTAAGGGACATTCGAAAGGGACAAGTACAATCACTAAAGAAACCGTTAGGAAACTTTAGTAGTAACTCTAAAGTCTTAAGATCTTTCCGAGGCAACATTCGAACGGGACATTTTGATCTTTTAGACTGGAGGGAAACCACTAAAATATCCTATGCTTAATGATTGTTTACCGAAGGCAACCGAAGTGAGGTAAACCCAAGGAGTGAACAGGTGCATGTGATTTTTTTCATTTATTTAATCTTTGCACATTAGGTGATCTACCGTTTAAATTTCAAGTAATCTTGCCATACAATCCTATTAGCATACATCTAGACAGTTAAATATTTGTAGGAATTTAAAATGCGAAAAAATAAACCTAGCTATTACAAGACTTCGGGGATAGGGATTAATTACATAACCAGAGAATCAGGGATTAAAGCAATAAATAAAACCCAAATTTAACTATTACAAACCATCGGCAGTTACAAATTACGGAAAAGAAATAATTAAATGCGCGGCGAATTAAATACGAGGAATGTTGAAAAATAACCTAAACCGTAATTGAAAAATAATTAAGTTATTTCTGAGAAAAGAATTGATTAAATTATGTACGACAGAAACCCTAATTCTAATCATTTTTTAATTATAAAAAAGAATTTGAAATTAAACTAATCTAAACTAAATTAAATAATTTCAAGAAAATAAAATGTTTTAAAAAAACAAGATTTTGTGTATTTTTGGTTTTTTTTAATTTGAGAAAAGAAATATAATTGCACATTAATTAAAAACCCTAATTTCTAATTGCTTTTAATTATAAAAAGAAATTAACTTAATCTATATTTCTAACTAAATTAAAAAAAATATTTTATTTAAAAATGCTTTTTTGTTTTTGTTTTGTGATTTATTGATTTTATGATTAATAATAAAGGTAATTAGTTTGGTGAAAAATAATTAAACAAAATAATTAAAATAAAATAAATTAATAAAGAATAAGAATATGGGCCTGTATGTTGTTAGCAAATCTGGGGGTGCACTATTGAAATTGTTGGGCCCAAGGTTGATAGCCCAGCATACCAGTGCCTGATCCTGTGAGGTCATCTCCTGAAGGTCTACCATGCGCCCTGGCAAGTGGAGTCATTGGATCTGTTGATCATGAACGTGCTTAGATCTTATAGTTGGATGATGGAGGTGTATGGTGAACGTTGGAGATAGCAACACATAGGATCCTATAAAGAAGAATAAAAACAAGGAAATTGCTGGGACCTGGAATCGAACCCAGGTCCTCTACCCTTTCCACCATTCTTGATTGCCATCTGTGCTACGCGCTTTAGTTGTTAGCATAATAACAACAATTCATAATATGTGTTAAAACGTGAGTTAGTGGACAAAACAGAAAAAGCGCGTGCCAGTTTAAATGGCCCAGTGATTGGCTGCCACATTATCACCTTCTTTCTCAGTCCGTCGTTTTAGGTAAACAACTTATACCTACGGACATCTTCCATAGCTACAAATCTGCAAATTTCCAAAATCCAGCACAGGCATGATAAATGAATTATGGCTATACTAATCAAATTGTTTTGACCTCACGAGTACGATGGTACCCTTAGTGTGGGCCAATTTTACCTGTATCAAGAAACCCCAAAACGTGACCTCAAACCCTAACAATGGTAACTCTGGACATAAGCATCAAAACGCAAAATCAAGTAAACCAAAATGTTCTAAATGCTCATACAAACACAATGCTACATTTAATGATGGTTAATCATGCCTGAATTGAAAAATACGATTCAAGTTAGGGAAAGAAAACTGTGGGTCTGTAACGTGCGTTTTTAGGCGTGAACAAGCTTGCAATTGATCCAGTTATGTTCCTGAGATGTCCAACAATCTATTGGCAATGCTAAAACGGCTTGAATTGGCCTTCAAGCTTGAAATCAAATCACACCTTTTTGTCAATTTTTTTGAGTTTGTTCTTGCTCTTTCACGACTGCAAAACCTTGTTTTTTTGTTTGTTTTTGTCCAATATATACCTAGGGATGAATTAGGGTTGCAAACTTGGATTAAATCTTGAAGTTTGATGAGATTTGATTTGATTCTTTAGCCATATGCAAACTTGCTATTTTGAGCCAAATATTCCCTTTCTTGTACCAATTATGCTTGATTCGTTTTGGCCTTGATAATTCAGCATATTTTGATTGCCAACCTGTCCAAAAACCAAATCAAATCATATCTTTGCTATTATTCACCAATTATTTGATTTAATTCAATATTTAATTAATAAAAAATCAAAATAAATTGAAAAAAGAAGAAAATAATGTGTGGGTGAATATTTGAGCCGTGGACCACATTATAAATGAGGTGTAAGCATAAAAAGTTAGGCCCGTTTAGCAAAAAATGCATTTTTGAGCATATTTGGCTTTTGGCAATTTTGCAAATTAGGTCAACTTTGACATGGCATATCTCCTCCAATTTTAACCCTAGAGAGGTGTTCTTAGACTTTTTAGAAAGCTTAGGATGTCCCCTAAGCAACCCTTTTGGTCTCATCTAAATTGAGTCTGCCATGTTCATGTAAGAAGCTTTGACCCAAAAGGTGTTTTGTTGACTTTTCAAAAGGACCCATAATGTAGAAATTCATATCTTTTTATGAGTGCATATTTTGAACTTGTGGGATGAAGATAAATTGTAGGGAATTGCGTCCTATTCAAAATGAGATTTGGATGGAAAATGTATGATAAAGCATGTGGAAGTTATGCTTGGTCAAAGTTGGGGTGACTTTTACTGAGAAACCCTAATTTAACAACTTTTGGTTTTTGATGAATTTGGAGCAATCCTTGAGGAATCATGATCAACCCTTGATCAAATGATGAAATTCACTTCAAAATGTTAATGTTGACCAAAAATCTTGAATTTTGACTGTATGTGGGCCACAGTTGACTTTTGACCTAATATAGTCGATTCTCGAGCATCTGAGCAATTGACTGAGCAAACTTCTTGTGCAATGCATGAAACTTGACATGTAGGGTATTGAGAACATATTAAGACCATGGAGAGCATATGAGGCTTTTGTGGTTCACTCATCTTGATGAAAATGGAAACCCTAATTTGAGGTACACTACTTTAGGAGAGAGTTTGTCTGGTCCACTCTTGGGTAACCTTGAGCAAATTTAAGATCTTAGTGGACATGTATTGAGTAAAATGAGAGGG
The DNA here is from genome assembly GCA_948472305.1 of Vicia faba. NCBI lineage: Eukaryota > Viridiplantae > Streptophyta > Magnoliopsida > Fabales > Fabaceae > Vicia > Vicia faba. The sequence goes on along the minus strand of OX451736.1, from coordinate 1,378,676,106 downwards.
AAAATTTTAGGGTACAACAGCTTCCCCTGTTCAATCTTCTTAAACCTGGGGATGTAGATTGGCTTGTCTACCTTTCGTGATCTGAAGGTGGAAGATGATTGAACACTAGAGTGCCCAGAAATTTGCACTCGCATGAAGTGATACTTGATTTGGTGATATCGAGAATGGGCTTATAGATTCCATTCGGAAGCTGCTAGAGAATTGTCAGAGATGGGCTTAAAGGTGCCATCCAAAATGCGACAGAGAATTGTAGGAGATGGGCTTAAAGATGCCATCTAGAGAATGTTGATTTCTTGAGACATTCCTTCGATGAGAGTCCCTACTACTGTTATTGATGAGGAATATGCTGAGGATTATGGGTATCTGTCTTGGGAGAAATAGAATTTTAGGAGCTTCAGTTGTCTGTTAATCTACTAGGGAAATGCGTAACTAATCGTGTTTTATCCGATTCTGATCTTACAGTGTTGTGGACCGCTGTCTGGAGATAAGAGAGGAGGAACCTGGATAGTAAGGTTATGAGAAGGAACCTGGATAGTAGGGTTACTTCGATATGAAATCCTGGATAATAGGGCTGTGAGGAGGAACCTGGATAGTAGGGTTACTTCGATATGAAAACCTGGATAGTAGGGTTGTGAGAAGGAACCTGGGTCATAGGGTTACTTTGATATGAAAGCCTGGATAGTAGGGTTGTGAGAAGGAACCTGGATAGTAGGGTTACTTCGATATGAATGCCTGGATAGTAGGGCTGTGAGAAGGAACCTGAATAGTAGGGTTACTTCGATATGAAAGCCTGGATAGTAGGGTTGTGAGAAGGAACCTGGATAGAAGGGTTACTTCGATATGAAAGCCTGGATAGTAGGGTTGTGAGAAGGAACCTGGATATTAGGGTTACTTCGATATGAAATCCTGGATAGTAGGGATGTGAGAAGGAACCTGGATAGTAGGGTTACTTAGATATGAAAGCCTGGATAGTAGGGCTGTGAGAAGGAACCTGGATAGTAGGGTTACTTCGATATGAAAGCCTGGATATTAGGGTTGTGAGAAGGAACCTGGGTCGTAGGGTTACTTCGATATGAAAGTCTGGATAGTAGAGCTGTGAGAAGGAACCTGGATAGTGGGGTTACTTCGATATGAAACCCTGGATAGTAGGGCTGTGAGAAGGAACCTGGATAGTAGGGTTACTTCGATTTGAAAGCCTGGATAGTAGGGTTACTTCGATATGAAAGCCTGGATAGTAGGGCTGTGAGAAGGAACCTGGACAGTAGGGTTACTTCGTTATGAAAGCCTGGATAGTAGGGCTGTGAGAAGGAACCTGGATAGTAGGGTTGTGAGAAGGAACCTGGATAGTAGGTTTACTTTGATATGAGAGCCTGGATAGTAGGGCTATGAGAAGGAACCTGGATAGTAGGGTTACTTCGATATGAAATCCTGGATAGTCGGGCTGTGAGAAGGAACCAGATAGTAGGGTTACTTTGATATGAAAGCATAGATAATAGGGCTGTGAGAAGGAACCTGGATAGTAGGGTTACTTCGATATGAAACCCTGGATAGTAGGGCTGTGAGAAGGAGCCTAGATAGTAGGGTTACTTCGATATGAAAGTCTGGATAGTAGGGTTGTGAGAAGGAACCTGGGTAGTAGGGTTACTTCGATATGAATGCCTGGATTAGTTGACCCGTTTGACTTTGGGAACTGAGTTTCCATTGGTCGTCTGTAGATGTAATTTGTATAACTGCTGAATTTGTTGAAGCTAATCATCTTTTCCTGAAAAGATATCAGGGTTAGTTATATGCGATGTATGAAATGCAGGGTGATATGATGTTCTCAAAATAAATGAGATTATGCTGCATATGATATGTATGTGTATGTCATGATGTATGTTTATGACATGCTATCGGGGTATACTCGCGTCTTGGGAAAATAAATCCCTGACGGTTACTGGAGATTTGTAAATATTCTGTCGGGAAGGGGTGCTTGAGAATAACTCTGCGGGGACCAAACTTAGAGGGAAGAGATACTATGTTGGTAGACCTGCTGATCTGGAGGGATAAACATAGTTGGGGATGAAATTCCGTTGCTGGAGATGACGAGCTCTTTTGGAGAAATAAACTCTACTTGGGGGATGAAATTTACTGACTCGCCCGCGATTGTGAACCTCGGTTGGGGAGAATCATAGCTCCTCCCGAGAAAATGTTCTTAACCATAAATGGCCCTTCGTATGTGGGGGTCCATTTGCCCATGGGATCACCTTGTGGAAGTATGATGTGCTTGATTACTAGATCCCTGACTTGATATTCTTGGCGTATGAGTTTCTTGTTAAAATCCTTAATCATTCGCTTTTGATATGTCTGACCGTGGCAGATAGCAGTAAGTCTCTTTTCATCGATTAGATTCAGGTGATCAAGTCAGGTTTGGATCCAATCATCTTTGTTCAAACCCGCATCCTTCATAATCCTGAGAGAGGGTATCAGACTTTGATGGGTAGGACTGCCTCCATGCCATATACCAGAGAGTAGGGTGTTGCCCCTGTCGATGTTCGAGCTGAGGTACGGTACCCATGAAGGGAAAATGGCAACATCTCATGCCAGTCTTTTTATGTCACCGTCATCTTCTACACAATCTTCTTGATATTCTTGTTAGCTACTTCAACAGCGCCATTCATCTTCGGCCGGTAGGGAGAAGAATTATGATGTTGTATCTTGAACTGTTTATAGAGCTTGGTGATCATTGTGTTGTTGAGATTCGTACCATTGTCAGTAATGATTCTCTCTGGTACACCATACCGATAGATCAGATTGTGTCGGATGAACCGTGCTACGACATTCTTGGTTATTGTAGCAAAGGAAGCTTCCTTAACCCACTTCGTGAAGTAATCAATGGCTACCAGAATGAAATGATGCCCATTAGACGCAGTAGGTTTGATCTCGCCTATCATGTTGATGCCCCACATCGCAAAGGGCCAAGGAGTCGTCAAGACGTTTAAGGGGACCAGAGGCACATGCACCTTATCAGCATAGATTTGGCACTTATGACAGGTTCGAGAGTGCTAATAACAATCGGATTCCATAGTGGACCCGTAGTATCTTGCCCGTAGGATCTTCTTAGCCATGGTATGTCCACTAGAATGGGTTCCGAAGGTGGATTCATGTAGATCTGTCATGATCCTTTCTGCTTCATTTTTGTCTCAGAAACTTCTTATCATTGACAGATTCCCCTTCGGGATACTCTTGAGCCTCGAGATACCTTTTGACTTCGTGAAACCAGGGTTTGTCTGCCACTTCTTCGGTATCAATCTCGCAGCAGTGTGCTGGTTCATCCAACCTCTCAATGGTGATTTGGGGAGCTTCATTGTCCCACCTAACTTTGAACATAGAAGACATGGTAGCTAGCGTGTCCGCTAACTGGTTCTCCTCTCGTGGGAAATGTTCGAAGGTTACCTCCTCAAAGTGTGGGAGCAATGTCAGTACATACCCTTTGTAAGGAATGAGATTTGGGTGCTTCATATCCCACTCGCCTTTGATCTGACTTATTACCAGAGCGGAATCCCCGAATACACTTAAGAACTTAATCCTTAGGTCAATAGAAGCTTGAAGACCCATAAGACATGCTTCATACTCCGCCATGTTGTTTGTGCAGTTGAAACATAATCGGGTGGTGAACGGAGTATGACAGCTCTCAGGGGATATGATTACAGCACCAATTCTGTTACCCAATGCGTTTGAAGCTCCATCAAAATACATAGACCATAGGGATCCCTCCTCAGGTCCTTCATCTGGTTCAGGTTCTTCGTAGTCAGTCACTAACATAATATTCTCATCCGGGAACTCAAAATTCATGGACTGGTAGTCATCCATGGCCTGATGAGCCAAATGATCAGCCAATACACTCCCCTTTATTGCTTTTTGGGTTGTATATTGTATGTCATACTCAGTTAAGATCACCAGCCACCTTGCTATCCTTCCGGAGAGAGCGGGCTTCTTGAAAATATACTTGATCAGATCCATATTTGATATCAACAAGGTAGTGTAAGTCAGCATATATTGTCTCAGTCGGCGAGCAGCCCATGCCAAAGCGCATCAAGTTTTCTCGAGCAATAAGTATCGTGTCTCACAGTCGGTAAACTTTTTTCTAAGGTAATAAATTGCGTGCTCTTTTCGACCAGACTCGTCATGCTGCCCCATCACACACCCCATTGAATTGGCTAGCACTATCAAGTATAATATCAACAGTCTTCCTTCAACTGGGGGCATCAGAATTGGCGGTTCTTAAAGGTATTCTTTGATTATTTCTAAGGCGGTCTAGAATTCATCATTCCACTTTAGCACTTGATCTTTCTTCAAAAGCTTGAAGATTAGCTCACAAGTAGCAGTCAGATGTGAAATGAACATGGCGATATAATTCAGACGTCCCAAGAAACCTCTAACCTCTTTCTCTATGCGGGGAACCAGAATTTCTTGTATAGCCTTTACCTTCGCAGGGTCTACCTGAATACCCTTGTCACTGACGATAAAACCCATAAGCTTACCAGACCTTACTCCGAAGGTGCACTTGTTCGGATTCAACCTCAGCTTGTATGTCTTCAACCTATCGAACAGTTTCTGTAAATGATCAAGGTGCTCTTCCTCAGTCTGAGACCTGGCTATCATGTCATCAACATAAACTTCTCATGGTGAATTATATCGTGGAACAAAGCAACCATGGCGCGCTGATAAGTTGCCCCAACATTCTTCAATCTAAAAGGCATCACCTTGTAGCAGAAGGTTCCCCACTGTGTAACAAAAGTTGTCTTCTCCATGTCTTCAGGAGCCATCTTAATCTGGTTGTAGCCAGAGAAACTATCCATGAAGGAGAATATTTTGTGCTGCGTGGTGTTGTCGACCATAACATCGATGTGAGGAAGTGGGAAGTTATCCTTGGGGCTTGCCCTGTTCAGATCTCTGTAATCCACACACATCCGTACCTTACCGTCCTTTTTAGGTACCGGAACGACGTTAGCCACCAACTATGGATACGAAGTGACAGCTAAGAGTCCTGCGTCGAACTGTTTCATGACCTCTACCTTGATCTTCTCTGACATTTCGGGGCGTATACGGCGGACCTTCTGTTTAACCGGAGGACAATCTTCTTTAGTCGGCAGGAGATGTACCACAATATCAGTGTCCAAACCAGGCATGTCTTCATAGGACCAGTCAAATATTTCAACATAGTCGTGCAACATTTGTATCAACCTCTGTTTGACGCTAAGCTCCAGATTTGCACCTATTTTAACCTCTTTTCTGTCTTCCTCTGTACTCAAATTCACAGTCTCAACCGGCTCTTCATGAGGTTGTATGGCCCTCTCTTCCTGCTGTAGTAGTCTAGCAAGTTCTCCAAGCACCTCACAATCATCCTCACCTTTGTCCTCGACTTGGTTGATCGAATTTTTGAAGTTATAACTGGCAATAGCAGAGCTGTTATTAATGGGATCCAAAGTGGATATGGATCTGCATTATGATACGTGAGTGTGTGTAAGAGAATAGCTGTTTCGATAAAGTGAGAACAGAAAAGAAAAACAGAGAGCACAAAATTTGTATGCAAGAAACGTCCAATGCTTTATTAATAATATATGGAATGACAAATAATAGCCCTCACAAGCAAAAGCCAAGCTGCCTCGGGCAAGGCGTCAGGCCGTACAGTTTCAAATTATTTATTACATATCTTAAAACAAATAAGTCAATTACTGCGCAATAAAAGAAACATGTATGAAGTACCTAGTCGTCCAGTTACTCGGTCCACCGTTGGTAGTTGGGTAGATCCAAATGTCGATGTGTGAGTCCTCCTCGTTGTCTTCAATGGCATTAATTCCCCGATTACTGATGTGTAGGGGAGGTCTTCCAGCCCAAGCGCGTCTAACAGCCCTTTGAGCCCCCGTAGTAAATCCCAAACCAAATTTGTTAGTTTTCTGAGTGAAATCACGGAGCTGAACCCAATTGGCACACCCACCTTCTTCAACCACAGCCCTGGAGTCCTTGAGAGAAGCCATCTTCAAAGGAGGTTTGTTGGTAGTAGTTTCAGTTGATGCTAGGATCTGATGGACCTCCTTGAAGTTCTTACAAGGAGTTTCTATGAATTCCCTGTCCATCTCTATATACCGGAAGGAATTGAGGTGACTCACCATATATTCTTCTTCACCCCGCATTGTGACAATCTTTCCTTTTACCAGATACTTCAGCATTTGATGGAGTGTGGAAGTAACTGCTCCAGCCTCGTGGATCCAAGGACGACCCAGCAAACAAGAATACAATGGCCTGATATCCATCACATAGAAGGTGGACCCAAAAGTTTGAGAACCCACTTTGACAGGGATATCCACCTCCCCGTGCACCATTCTCTTCGATCTGTCAAAATCCCTTACCATAATTTTACTAGGCTTTAGAGTTAAACCCTTGCAATCCAACCGATCCAACGCCTTCTTTGGCAGAACATTCAGTGAAGACCCAATATCTACCAGTACATGAGCCATGGTGGTGCCCCTGCATTCAATTGAGACATGCAGAGCATCATTATGCTTCCTTCCCTTCGGTGTTAAGTCTGCATCTGAAAAACCCAGCCCATTATCAGCAGTCAGGCTGGCCACACAATCTTTGAACTAATCAGCTAAAGTTTCCTACGGCACATGCGTAGTCTTAAGAACTGCAATAAAAGCCTTCGCATGGGCTTCAAAACACAACCACAGAGACAACATGGATATCTTTGATGGGGTCTGCCCCAGCTGCTCTACCACATTATAGTCGCTCTTGTTAATGATTTTCAGTATTTCCTCCATTTCTTGCTTAGAGGCTTCCAAAACAATTTTCTTAGGCGCCTCCGTCCGGGCAGGCTCACCTATACTTTCCTTGCCGCATGTATCAGATGATTTGCCAACAGGGGTAATAACTGGGGTAATAATAGGAACAATAGTTGATGTACTAGCAGGAACAACAGATGGAATGACAATAGGCTTGTTGACAGTCTTAGGGAAATCTCGGGAGAGAAGACGCTTCCACTTCGGGTGATTTTGCTGGTTCCGACAATGTTATCAATATCAGGATCAACCTCTTCATCTTTAAAATCTTGTTTGATGCCATGATAGTACACATCGGCACCATAATGCCATGGGACAGCTTTTTCCTAGACATACGGGATAGGACTAGGAACAATGATTATCGGTGGAGCAACTCTTAGAGCAGATGTAATCCTAACAGGTCTTCTCGAGGAAACCTTGGAAGGATTGGCGGAAATGGTTATAATAGCAACGTCTTCAGATGGAATAGCGGGAACCAAATTCTTCTCAAACAAAATTTCGTTGCTATCTATCAGGTGTTAAATACCTGACTTCAGCAAACGGCAACCAGACGGTAGAAACGAACACATGTGGCAACCTTCACCATAACCCAGAAATAAACCGGCCAACAACAAATTCTTCTTGACAGTCATGAGAGGAGTGGAAACTTCATCAACATAGGTAACAAATAAATCACTGTCAACAGCATTAACTCCACGACCGTGTTTAGGCATGGGAGCAGTTATGACATTGGGCTTCTCCGGAGCATCAAAATCTATTTCCTTGGCTTCAATCAAGTCTTGTATATTATTCCTCAGAGCCCAGGAGTCATTTGTATCGTGGCCAGGACTCTCGAAATGATAGGCACACCGGGCATTCGGATTATATCGGGGAGATGTAGTATTTGGATTCTTGGGAGCCTCTTTCTAGGTTTCCAAGTTGGATCTCAGCAGATGAGGTAACACTTCAGCCAATGCCATGTCGATGCGGGTAAATTGCCGTTGTGGTCTTTCCACCCTTTGTTGATTGTTGCATTGTGGAGCAACTGCTGGCCAAGGTATCATTACGGCACTTACTGTCTGACAATGTTCAGCCCTGTTTTGGCCCCTCGGGCTATAGATGGCACTGGCTTCCTTCTTACCAGCAAATGGCTTCTTTACTGAGCTTGAAGAGGCATCTTTATGTATCTTGCCACTCTGAAACCCAGCTTCTACTCTTTCTCTAGTTAGGACCAGCTCGGTGAAACCAGCTGATGAGCTTCCGATCAAATGAATGAAAAATGGACCAAATAGCATCCCCAGAAACATATCAACCAACTCCCTATCAGACAATGGATGTTGAACTCTCCCAACCAAGTCTCTCCATTTCCGTGCATAGTCCTTAAAGCCTTCACTTGCACCCATGGAAATACTCTAGAGTTGAGTACGCGTAGGAGCAAGGTCAGCATTATACTGATACTGCTTGTAGAAAGCAGCGGCCAGATCTTCCCAGTTTCAGATATTTGCTCCCTCCAGCTAGTAGAACCATTCAAGCTGAGTCCCTGACAGACTATCTTGAAAGAAATGAACCCACAGATTTTTATCAGCGGTGTGGGGCTAGATTTTCCTGACGTAGGAACGGAGATGGAGTTTTGGGCAGGACACCCCATCATACTTAGCAAAAACTGGAGCTTTGAACTTCTGCCAGATGGCCACTCCCGAAACTAATCCCAATTCTTCGAAATCCAGTCCAGGTATCCTCTGAACTTCCATGGCACTCAGACGATCTTCCAACTGTTTTTATCTATCCTCAGCAGGAGGATATTGCTCATCATTGTAATCGGTATCATTGTCAGAAACTGCAGGACTGAGGTCCTTCTCTTCTTCCTGATTCTCCCCTTCCTTAGATGAAGAGGTCAGATTGACTTGTTGCTTCAATCGCTCTCCAAACCTTCTTCCCATATTCAGAATATCGGTAGCCTTCTTCTTTTTCTTCTTTTCTTTCAGGATGAGGGCTTTCAGATCCTCCTGCCCTTTTGCCAGACTTATGAACATTTGTTGGAACTGGGCGTTCTGTGCCTGAAGGTCCTTGATGGTTTGCTCGGAAGACATTTCTGCTGAAATAAACAGCGAAGAAGATGAGAAACCTGTAATGGTACCTGTAATGATGTGTATGATCATGAGATGCGCATGCAATGATTTCAAAGACTTCGGGAAATTTAAATTTGCGAACTAAAATGAACAAAAACTTTATTAGCTGAATTTGAAGGTTCAAAAGGCCTTTTAGGCGTTACAATTAAAAACCAATCTAAAACTAGAAAATAAATCAAGATTCCCATGGATGTTTCCTCTTTGCGCCGAGATAGTCATTGAGTCCCTTTTCTTCATGCAGTTGCTTTGTGAGCTCTAAAACCTTCCTCTCTTGAGCATGGAACTGATCCCTCTAAGTATCCCGCTCCTTCATCAACTGAATCCAAGACCTCTGTAATTCCCCAAGATTAGTGGGCATGTAAGGATAGAGAAACGTGTAAGGAATGCCTTATTCAGTAGTGGGTTCCACAATCACTGGTAAAACGGACACATAGGGCATCATAAGCTTCTGGGCATGGGCTCGTACCCATTGGAGGTAAGGTTCCATAAGAATGGAAGTCTTTGGCCCTAAAGCCTTGGTGCCAGATCTGTTTACCATGCCCCAAGCTCGTATGAACCTTCAGAGATACTCTTTAACATCATTCTCATAGTTGAATACAATGCCCTCGATAAGTAACTCATGGGGACCATCCGTTCGAGCGTGACCAAATTGTCGCAGAGCTAAACAAGGATTGTAGGTTATACCCCCTCTAATACCAAGTAGTGGGACATTAGGGTATTCCCCGCACAGTCAATAATAGTAGTGTTTTCCATAGCTCGAGAACACCAAAGAATATCCATATGAGCGAGTGACATTATCCTTTGCGACCAACCCAAAACTTCTTCATTCTTCAGTATGGACTTAGGGAGGTGAGAAATAAACCACCTCGACAGCAATGGCATACAGCACATAAGAATCCCTCTTCTCTTCATGGTACGAGTATGGAGAGTGTACAAAATATCTTCGAGTAAGGTAGGCACAGGATTGCGAGAGAGGAAGATCTTGATAGCATTCACATCTATGAATGAGTCTAGATTAGGGAATAGGACTAACCCATAGATTAGAAGAGCCAAGACCTCCTCAAAAGCCTGAAAATTCATATCATCCCAGCTGGGCTTTGTCTATCAAAAACTTAGCTAGAAAACCCTTGACTCCGCTTCTTGTTCCCCAATTGGATACCACGTCGACTCGTTTCAGATGCAGAGCTAAGGCAATGACTTCTGGTTTAGGAATTTCTTCTAGAACTGTGAAGGGTAACTGTTCAAGAATGGGTATATCCAACAGCTGAGAGAATTCTTCTAGGGTAGGTACCAACTGATAGTCTGGAAAGGTGAAGCAGTGGTGCTTGGGATCAAAGAACTAAAAGAGTACACTCATCATCTTTTCATCAAAGTTTTAAGTAACCGGGTTGAGAAGTTGACCATGTCTCCTAGTGAACGTATAAGTTACAAAAACCCTTGATGCTAGCTCTTTGAGTTGGGAAGGTATCTTCACAAAGATGATTTGAATAGTGTTTCTACGAGCGGAAGCCATGATCTGTAAAATAGAACAAAGATAAATTCCATTGGTCTTTGAAATGGTTAGTGCAATAAGAATGGATGCCATGTTATGATGCATGATGTTATGATAAACCACAGGTATAGAAAACACAGGTATAACAAACACAGTCAAATCACACCAAGTCCTTAGGTTTAAGGCTTGCATGAGGTTAAAGGTAGTACCTTCTTGAAGTTTAGTTGGTTTCAAACCTGTCTTAAAAAGTATCCGGGTTCTAGAGGATCTCAATATCACTGACCATCCTTTATCGGGCATTGTTTCAGCTCAATCAATCTTTTCTTGCAGCCAAAATATCCCGAAAGTCTGATCTCAATGAGTGTAGCATCGAGTATCAATCAATCCTCAGCTCTACACCGAGGCCAGCTATCTCACTACTTTCTAATGGCCAAGTTTGTTCAACTAAGGTTCTAAGGTCCATTAGTGCTTCACAACACCATGCGGCAGCCCCTTATTCTCCTCATTTCCCCACGAAGGATACCGGTACCAACCAAAGTGCCACACCAACACAACCATAACTTAAACCATATTGGTCTATGCCGTACAGTCTCCATGATCTATTGTTGTTTACCTAATGAGTGCCCCCAGATCCGGGTGTAGGATCTATAGTAACCTCAAAAAAACCCTCAAAGGTAAAGCAATCAAGACAATCAAGAGAAGCAATTTTAATGACCTAGATCCTAAGGTATACCCCACTTATTTTTTCCAAGCAGAGTCGCCAGTTCTGTGATACGGTGGCAGAACCGACTGTTTTTACTGGTTTGCATTTTGCTCTTTTTGTTTGCAAAATGTCGCGGTAAGCAAGAGTCGCCACCGACTTTTATTTCATCCAATCATGGAAAAGGAAAAAGAACAGAAAAAACCTTTTTTCGAGATATTCTGAGTACGGGGTGTAGATTATAGAAAGGGAAGGTGTTAGCACCCTTTCTATCCGTAGTTATCTACGGGCTCTTAGGTACTTGCTCATTTTTCAAATTGCTTGTGTATGCTTGTCTTGAAAATGTTTTTACTTCGTGATAACCCTTGTATCAGTTCTCAAGGATGTGACGAAGTTTGTTTTGAAAATTTGTTTTGAAAGGTGTTTGTGCAAAAAGTTTTTATTGAGCAAGTACTTAAGATTCTACCTACTCAAAAAAAGAATGTTTGTTCTCATTTCCTTTAGACAATGCTATTCTACTATTAAGGAGTAGGTAGCACCGTTGTTGGAGTTGTAAGGGACATTCGAAAGGGACAAGTACAATCACTAAAGCAATAGTTAGGAAACTTTAGTAGTAACCCTAAAGTCTTAAGATCTTTCCGAGGCAACATCTCTGAGGCAACATTCAAACGGGACATTTTGATCTTTTAGACTGGAGGGAAACCACTAAAATCTCCTATGCTTAATGATTATTTACCAAAGGCAACCGAAGTGAGGTAAACCCTAGGAGTGAATAGGTGCATGTGATTTGTTTCAGTTATTTAATCTTTGCACATTAGGTGATCTACCGTTTAAGTTTCAAGTAATCTTGCCATACAATCCTATTAGCATACATCTAGACAGTTAAATATTTGCAGGAATTTAAAATGCGAAAAAAATAAACCTAGCTATTACAAGGCTTCGGGGATGGGGACTAATTACATAACCAAAGAATCAGGGATTAAAGCAATAAATAAAACCCAAATTTAACTATTACAAACCATCGGCAGTTACAAAAATAATGGAAAAGAAATAATTAAATGTGCGGCGAATTAACTACGAGGAATGTTGAAAAATAACCTAAACCCTAATTGAAAAATTATTAAGTTATTTCTGAGAAAAGAATTGATTAAATTATGTACGACTGAAACCCTAATTCTAATCATTTTTTAATTATAAAAAAGAATTTGAAATTAAACTAATCTAAACTAAATTAAATAATTTCAAGAAAATAAAATGTTTTAAAAAAACAAGATTTTGTGTATTTTTTTATTTGAGAAAAGAAATATAATTGCACAATAATTAAAAACCCTAATTTCTAATTGCTTTTAATTATAAAAAGAAATTAACTTAATCTTTATTTCAAACTAAATTAAAATAAATATTTTATTTAAAAAAATGCTTTTTTTTTGTTTTGTGATTTATTGATTTTATGATTAATAAAGAAGGTAATTAATTTGGTAAAAAATAATTAAACAAAATAATTAAAACAAAAGAAATAAATAAAGAATAAGAATATGGGCCTGTATGTTGTTAGCAAATCTGGGGGTGCACTATTGAAATTGTTGGGCCCAAGGTTGATAGCCCAACATACCAGCGCCTGATCTTGTAAGGTCATCTCCTGAAGGTCTACCATGCGCCCTGGCAAGTGGAGTCATTGGATCTATTGACCATGAACGTGTTTAGATCTTGTAGTTGGATGATGGAGGTGTATGGTGAACGTTGGAGATAGCAATACATAGGGTCCTGTAAAGAAGAATAATAACAAGGAAATTACTGGGACCTGGGATCGAACCCAGGTCCTCTACCCTTTCCACCATTCTTGCTTTCCATCTGTGCTACGCGCTTTAGTTGTTAGCATAATAACAACAATAATATGTGTTAAAACGTGAGTTAGTGGACAAAACAGAAAAAACGCGCGCCAGTTTGAATGGCCCAGTGGTTGGCTGTCACGTTATCACCTTCTTCCTCAGTCCGTCATTTTAGGTAAACAACTTATACCTACGGACATCTTCCATAGCTACAAATCTGCAAATTTCCAAAATCCAGCACATGCATGATAAATGAATTATGGCTATTGTGATACGGTGGGAGACCTGACTAGGGTTTTGCGTTTTGTTTTTGCAAATGTTTCGGTTTGAGCAAGAGTCGCCACCGACTTTTTATTTTATCCTAAGGAAAGGTTTAAAAAGCACAGCAAAAACCTTTGAGATTTTTCTTGGGTTCGGGGAGTAGATTATAGAAAGGGAAGGTATTAGCACCCTTTCTATCCATGGTTATCCATGGGCTCTTAGGTACTTGCTTAGATCAACTTGCCTTGGTTTTCAATTGTTTGAAATGGTGCTTGGTGTGTGGTTTTGAAAATGTTTTGAAAAGATGCCTTGTATAGGCTACCCTTGTAACAATTCTTTACTCGAATGTTTTACAAAAGGTGTTTGTCTTTTGAAAAGATGTTTCAAGGTTTTTTTGAAAGTTTGTTTTGAAAGTATTTGTGAAGTGTGGTTTGAAATTAGGCAAGTGCTTTCTTTGCAAATTGACAAGTACCTAAGAGTTATCTACCCTAAAGTTTTCTCAAAGATTCTTGTTATGTTTTAAACCTTTTGACAATTTTGTTCCACCATTGTATTTGGTGGACAATCTTGCATTAGGAGGTGAAAGGGACGGGCGCGGGTCATCGTTTAGACCATAATTGCAATAGTGTTAAATGTCTTTGGGCAATTTTTCTTTGAAAGGGATTTGATCATTTTAGGCAACTTTTTGAAAGCGTCATTGAGGGACTTATGATCATTTGGTTGTTTGTTTTACCCAAAGAAACCTAACATGCAATATGGCCCAATTATTTGAAGGCAACAAAGTGGAATACCCTAGGGGTGCAAGTGTGAGATGTGTTGTTCATTTTCATGCTTGTTTATCTTGAGATTAGGTCAAACTATTTTGTTCGTTTTATTCGCATACAAACCCTAATTCTAGCATGGTATATTTAGAAAGCGTTAAAATGCGAGAAATAAAATTCCTACACTATTACAACACAATAATATGGGGAGGGGGGTACAAATGTTCAAATGGGGGGATATTTAGACAAGAAATTAAATCTAGCTATTACATCATTTTCTTTGAATATTTACAATATAATTAAAAGCATAAATTAAATAGAAATAAAACAAATATGCAAGAATGCAAAAAAAGTTTTTATATGTAAAAAAGAAGTATTATTTATGTCACAAAAATAAAAATAAAAGTATTTTTTGGAGTATTTCCATTTCTAGGTCAAAACCCTAGTTTATAAAATAAAATGCATTATTTATTCAATATATACTATATTTATTATTTACATACAAGAATAAAATAAAAATGAAGTCTAATTGTGAAAAATGTATTTTTAATGTTAAATATTACTAAAATAAAAATATGTATATTTTTGGTATTTTATCCTAAGTGTATTAATATATATATATATATATATATATATATATATATATATATATATATATATATATATATATATATATATATATATATATATATATATATATATATATATATATATATATATATATATATATATATATATATATATATATATATATATATATATATATATATATATATATATATATATATATATATATATATATATATATATATATATATATATATGCACAAAATATATTAAATATGCACAAAATAATAATATTTAATTTTTTCATAAAAAAGTATTTTTTATACAAAATGTTTCAAAAGGGAAAAATGAAATAAAAATCAGAAATATAATATGTTTACATTATTTTTTTTCTAATATTTCTAAATAATAGTATATATATATATATATATTTATGTATAAATGTCCATATAAATAAATAAATACTTAAAAAATGCAAAAATGGTGTAAAGATGATTTTTCAAGTTTTAAACATTATTAGAAAAAATAAATGAGTCAAAATGAAAAAAGAAAAATAAAAAAAAAACATTAAATCAAACAAATGGGCTAGGGGGGTATGAATCACAAAATATGGTGTAAAAAGCAGAACCAAAGCTGGCCCAGCCCATGAGGCACCTTCTTCAACCTCTGAACAAAACTATTCAAAAAACGCGCGCAAGAACCTTCATTCGAATATCCTGATTCCTTGATTTTTTGAGCAAACTTCCAACATAAGAAATGTTAAGCATTGAATCACGATTCTAAATATATAAAAAAACTCATCCTAACTCTCAGAAATGAGAGAGAATTTTAACAATCCCAAATCCTGACCTAAGTTTTCTGCCATTCTCAAACCTTAAATTCTCACAGCTCAAGCAAAAGAAATGAAAAGTAAAAGCATGTACAGGTTCAGTGGCATGAGTAGAACATTCCTTATTCACAAACTTAGAGCTAATGATGCCTATACTAAGAGTTAGAAGTTCACCAAAGTACCTGTTCAGTTGAAGTTCTATCTGGCAATGGGGAAGCTTTCAGTGCAAGATAATGGTTGGTATAGCTTCCTTGAGGTGTGGTGATGCTGTTCCAATATTTACTTTGCCTTGAGACACCTTGAATTGAGCTGTAGAACTTCAACTGCAAAATGAAAAAGTGAAAATGGTGGAACTTGTTAGAGGAATTACAGATCGTGTTTCAGGTCTTGGTTAGCTTGCACTGATGCTAGGGAATGTGTGTGAACTGGTTTGGGCAAGAAAGCTTGAGAGGAATGAAAGATGGCACTCAAACTGCAGGCCTTGCCCTGTTCTTGCAGTTTGAAGGTGATTCTGGGATTTGGAGTGTATGAGGGATGTTAGGGTCGTGTACTAGCTTGGTTGGGATGTCCTGGATGTGTTTTTCAAGTTTACTTAAGTGTTTGTAAGCTGATATGAGAGTTGTCCTACAAAATGCCAAGTTACTTACACTTTAAGCAACAAATGCCCAAGTTGTGTTCTAGGTCAGTAGAGGCCCCCTAATGTACTGCATAATCTCTCCTTGATCAGAGTGTTTTGCTCATAATCTTGTGCCAATTAGATCTCATCTGTACTTGTTGGATTTTCAATTGGACATAAAGCTTAACTTTTCAAAAATGGTTATTTTGCTTTTTCCATAAATGGATTAAACTTGTATGTAATGCTTGAACTCAAAGAAAAATGCTTTAGCACAATGAACATGCATTAAATTAATGAGTGTTGGATGGTTTAAGGACCTGTAACATAGCACAAACCAAGCTGACTTGCAAATGGCATGAGTTATGAACATGTACATGACCAATTCAAAAGTGAGTTTTTGCTACATTGTGAAATTCGAATCTCTCAAGTTATGAGGTTGTTTGAGAAGTTCTTGGACATTTTGGAAAGCTTGGAATGTGTACTACAATCCATCTTTGAAATGCAAATTTAAATTCCAAGTGGAAGTGTATGGAAAATGGCCTTGAAGTTGGGTAGAAAACCTTGTCAAAATAGGTTAAAATTTCACTAAATTAAGAATGGTTTAGTGCCCTTATTCAAAAATTTGTAACTTGAGATACAAGCTTCATTTGGGAAAACTTTGTGAATCAAAGTTGTAGATTATGCAACAAGCTACAACTTTCATGTTTTGACTTTTGTTTGAATCCAAATGAATCTTGGTGAGAAAGTGGGGCAAAGTTGGGAAAAAAATTAGGGTTTTTCATAACTTAGAAAAATTTGAAGTTATGAAAAATTCTCATTTCTAACCCTAATTTGCATTTTTTGATTTCTTGGTGAACAAGTTTCATGATTTGGCATGTTTTGATGAAAAATGAATCTTGACCCTTGATTTTGACCAAAAAGTCAAAGTTTGACTTTTCAGTATACAGTCAAAATTGATCAATTGACTGGGAAATTCAACTATCAATCTTGTGTACTTGGGATCTTTTGAGTTTGTTTGAGCATGTCAAGATAATTCTATGGGGTCTTTGAGTCCATATGTGAACTTGGTTTGCCATTGGCTAGGTCAAACAGTCAAAAATTGCCTTTGTGCAGTCAAAACCCTAAAAATGACCATTTTGCCCTTTTGGTGATCTGATCAAATTTCTTATGGAATTGTGATCCAAAATTGATCAAATGGTTCATAGGAGTTCATAATGTTGATGTGGGTCAATTTTCATGAGGTTTGACTGTCAATTGGCCACAGTTGACTTTTTCCCCAATACAGTTGATTTCTAGGTCAACTGTCCAATTGACTGGGCAAAACTTGGAATCAAGACTTGAAACTTGATGAGGATAAATTTTGGAGTCCAATATGAAGCAACAAAGTCATTTTAGGCATTTTGGGTCAAAACATCTTTGTGCAAACACAAACCCTAATTAGGGTCAACAGTGCAAGGAGAAGTCTTTGAGCAGATGAAACCCTAACTGGATCTTGAGCTTCAAGGGCTTTGTGATGAGAAATCAATGAGAAATGGGAGGGCAAATTTTGGGGTACAACAGCTATACTAATCAAATTGTTTTGACCTCACGAGTACGATGGTACCCTTTGTGTGGGCCAATTTTACCTGTATCAAGAAACCCCAAAACGTGACCTCAAACCCTAACAATGGCAACTCTAGACATAAGCATCAAAACACAAAATCAAGTAAACCAAAATGTTCTAAAGGCTCATACAAACACAATGCTACATTCAATGATGGTTAATCATGCCTGAATTGAAAAATACAATTCAAGTTAGGGAAATAAAATTGTGGGTCTGTAACGCGTGTTTCTGAGCGTGAACATGCTTGCAATTGATCCAGTTATGTTCCCGAGATTTCCAACAATCTATTGGCAATACTAGAACGGCTTGAATTGGCATCCAAGCTTGAAATCGAATCACACCTTTTTGTCAATTTTTTTGAGTTTGTTCTTGCTCTTTCACGACTGCAAAACCTTGTTTTTTGCTTAGTTCTTGTCCAATATATACCTAGGGATGAATTAGGGTTGCAAACTTGGATTGAATCTTGAAGTTTGATGAGATTTGATTTGATTCTTTAGCCATATGCAAACTTGCTATTTTGAGCCAAATCTTCCCTTTCTTGTACCAATTATGCTTGATTCGTTTTGGCCTTGATAATTCAGCATATTTTGATTGCCAACCTGTCCAAAAACCAAATTAAATCATATATTTGCTATTATTCACCAATTATTTGATTTAATTCAATATTTAATTAATAAAAAATCAAAATAAATTAAAAAATGAAGCAAATAATGTGTGGATGAAATTTGAGCCGCGGACCACATTATAAATGACGTGTAAGCATAAAAAGTTAGGCCCATTTAGCAAAAAAATGCATTTTTGGGCATATTTGACTTTTGGCAATTTTGCAAAAAAAGGTCAACTTTGACAAGGCATATCTCCTCCAATTTTAACCCTAGAGAGGTGTTCTTGGACTTTTTAGAAAGCTTAGGATGTCCCCTAAGAAACCCTTTTGATCTCATCTCAATTGAATCTTCCATATTCATGTAAAAAGCTTTGAACCAAAAGGTGTTTTTGTTGACTTTTCAAAAGGACCCATAATGTAGAAATTCATATCTTTTTATGAGTGCATATTTTGAACTTATGGGATGAAGATGAACTGTAGGGAATTTCATCCTCTTAAAAATGAGTTTTGGATGTAAAATTTCTGATAAAGCATGTGGTAGTTATGCTTGGTCAAAGTTGGGTTGACTTTTACTAAGAAACCCTAATTTAGCAACTTTTGGGTTTTGATGAATTTGGAGAATTCCTTGAGGAATCATGATAAACCCTTGATCAAATGATTAAAGTCACTTCAAAATGTTAATTTTGACCAAAAATCTTTAAGTTTGACTGTATGTGGGTCACAGTTGACTTTTGACCTAATACAGTCGATTCTCAAGCATCTGAGCAGTTGACTGAGCAAACTTCTTGTGAAAGGCATGAAACTTGACATGTAGAGTCTTGAGAAAATATTAAGACCATGGATAGCATATGAGGATTTTGTGGTTCACCCATCTTGATGAAAATGGAAACCCCAATTTGAGGTACACTACTTTAGGAGAGAGTTTGTCTGGTCCACTCTTGGGTTACCTTGAGCAAATTGAAGATCTTAGTGGACATATATTGAGTAAAATGAGAGGGCAAATTTTGGGGTACAACACATGGGTTAGTTCGAAAGCATATTGTTACAAAAGGTATCCGGACTCCTGTAAGGCTTACTCTAAATCCTGATTTGAATTCACATACTCGCAAAATTCTTTTATCTGCTAAAACGCATTTTCAAAACTTTAAGACAAGCATAAACTTTGCATTATTTTGAATATCACTGTTTGCATATGGCTAATTGTTTGACAACAGAGAAATTCACACAAAGAATATTCAGCAAACAAAAGCTCTCTCAATGAGCAAAATCACTTCAAATGGGATGACATTCCCAATGATAAATCTCCTAGTAAGCAAGGGGCATGACATGTCACTGTCTAATTTGTTTGGGGACAGTCAAGGTAAGATTCCAAGAAATCTCTCAAGAAGTGCTGAATAACCAGGGGCATATTTACATCTGAGTCACTTGGGGCATTGAATATGAACTCCAACAAAGGGTTGTATACAGTCAAGCAAACATTTTCTAGCAATACTACAAACACTTGCTACTAGGGGCAGTGACAAATATCCCAAAAAGTCCTTTTCATAGGGTGATCCCCAGCCTGAGTTTCAATCTCTGAAAACTTCTCCCCAACTGGGTTTGATCTCAAGAATCTTCGAGGAGTTCTACCAAAAGGAAACGCCTCTCCAGCAGACTGGCGACAGGGATTTTCCCCCCAACAAATAGCAAGATTCCTCAGCTTAAATTTGCCTCTCAGACTATCACAAATCTAGGGACCACAACTCCTCTTCCCTAGTAGACTTTCCTACAATCCCCAATAGCTCCCCAGTAGAGCAACGGGCAACGAAGATTGATGAACTTTTTCCCCAAGCGAAAATCAACACACTCCATAGAGTTTTCTTCTCAAGCAAGATTAACATTCCCCAATGAAAGTTGCCCAGCTTCTCAGGATTCCCCAACAGGTTTTCACAAAGTCCACAAGCAATGCACATGCGTTTCCCTTCCCCAACAGAGACTATTTCTCTAATAATGGAGACCCATCTATCAACACTTCAACTTTAAATATGAAGACTTACACTCCGCATTCCCAGCAACAGCCATGGATTTATTTTCCCCAGTCCGACAACACTGCAGCAGAACAACTAATATGTCCATACATTGCATTCATACATCATAATATCAACAACGAAAATGCATATGTCACAATCTCATTTATTTTGAGAAACATAATTACGCCATGCATTTCATACATCATGACATTGCATACGTCTAACTCTTTACCTTTTCAGGAAAGACCAATCAACAGAAAATCATCATCAACAAATTTTCAACAAGACAAGACAACTATATGTGGACAAATCAATTGTAGATCAATTCCCGAAACAGGACTGGGTGACAATCTACATGACGAATACTTCCTTCAGACCTCTACTGGTTCAGTTTAAATCGATCAATGGTTTATCCTGACTCCTTCCCGGTAGACATTTTCTCTGGTTCAGGTAAATTGCTCCAAGATTTATTCTGATTCTTTCCAGTTAAAGAATATTCAATACCTCTGCTGCTTCAATTTAAATCTCTCAATGGTTTATCCTAATTCCTTTCTGGTAGACAATTTCTCTAGTTCAGATAAATCACTCCAAGATTTATTCTGATTCTTTCCAGTTAAATAATGTTCAAGACCTCTGCTGGTTCAGTTTAAATCTATCAATGGTTTATCCTGATTCTTCCCCGTAGACATTTTATATGGTTTAGATAAATCGCTCCAAGATTTATTCTGATTCTTTCCAGTTAAAGAATATTCAAGATCTATGTTGGTTCAGTTTAAATATCTCAATGGTTTATCCTGATTCCTTTCCGGTAGACATTTTCTCTGGTTCAGATAAATCACTCCAAGATTTACTCTGATTCTTTCCAGTTAAAGAATATTCAAGACCTCTGCTGGTTCAGTTTAAATCTCTCAATGGTTTATCCTGATTCCTTTCCGGTATACATTTTCTCTGGTTCAGATAAATTGCGCCAAGATTTATTCTAATTCTTTCCAATTAAAGAATATTCAAGACCTCTGCTGGTTCAGTTTAAATCTATCAATGGTTTATCCTGATTCTTTCTCGTAGACATTTTCTCTGGTTCAGATAAATCACTCCAAGATTTATTCTGATTCTCTCAAGTTAAAGAATATTCAAGACCTCTGCTGGTTCAGTTTAAATCTCTCAATGATTTATCCTGATTCCTTTCAGGTAGAGATTTTCTCTATTTCAGATAAATCGCTCCAAGATTTATTCTGATTCTTTCCAGTTAAAGAATCTTCAAGACCTCTGCTGGTTCAGTTTAAATCTATCAATGGTTTATCCTGATTCCTTTCCTGTAAACACTTTCTTTGGTTAAAATAAATCTCTCCAAAGATTTATTCTGATTCTTTCCAATTGAAGTCAAGTTTAGACTTAGTCCAATTTCTGTCAACAATCACCTTTGGATGGCATCTATAAGCCCATCTCCGACAACTCTTTGTCATCTCTCCAAATGGAATCTGTAAGCCCATTCCCGACACAATCAACCACCACATTATCAAGTGCAAATTTCTGGGCACTCTAGTGTTCAATCATCTTCCACCTTCAAGTCACGAATGGCATATTTTCCAATCTAACTCTTCAGGTTTAAGAAGATTGAACAGGGGCAGCTGTTGTACCCCAAAATTTACCCTTCTCATTTTTCAAGGCATTTCTCACAAGGTTTCTCGAGATCCATGCTTGCACAAGTACAATTGGATTTTTCAGTATCAAGTTAAAAAGGAAATTGTTAAAAAAGGGGGAAAACAAGATAAAAATAATCTTTTTGACAAAATTGGAGAAAAATAAGTCTTTTCGATTCAGCTCCTTCGATTGGCCTTTTGGCTTCTTTCGATACAAGCTTGGCCTGCATCCTTCGACTGGGCGTTGGCCTCTAGCATGCTGGCTTGGATTCACACGGCAGGAGCATCCTGCACGCCACGTTCGATTGCATCTTTGGCCTCACAGGGTTCACAATGCAATGGCTGCCTATGTGCCTGCTTCGATTGGATGTTTGATGCGTGCATGCATGTGTTGACTGGACAAATATTCCCCCATACTTGCTTTGATTCACAAGTTGATGACTAGCTGCATACAAGCCTTCGTTTGAGCCATAACTTCTTTCTTGCACGCAAGAGGCTTCCCCCATGCTATGATGCATAAGGCACAAAGCCTCCTGTAGCCTCCTTCGATTACAAGGAAAAAGGCCTCCTTTTGGCATCATTCGTTTAGGAATGTGGCCCCTTTTGTTGCAAGTTTCGTTTGGGCGTTTATACCTTCTGCATGTAGGCTTCGACGGGCATTGGCTATGTTTATACTAGCTTCGACTGGACAACATTTCCCTTTAGCATGTTTCAATTCCACCCTTGATAACCTTCAGCACACATGGTTCGTAGATTTGAAGGGCCTACATAGGAGTCCCAGTTGAAGGTTTGCATAGTCCATTCGAAGGACACATTTGGCCCTTTTCAAAGAAACATACATGACCCATTCAAGGGACATGGGTGGGCATCCCATTCGGAGGACATGCTTGATGGCCCATTCGAAGGATTTATAAAGCCCACCTTAAGGCATGTTTTGGTGACCCATCCAAGGGTCATACATTTGGCTCCTCCGAAGAATGCACAAAAGTGACCCATTCGAAGGACACCTGTTGGAGGAAAATCAAATAACATTGTTGGAAGAAGAATCTAGTCGAAGGAGGGTCAAAATGAAAGAATGAAATATTTAAAGATGCTTGTTGCCAAGTTCAGGCCTGGTACACTGGCAAAAACTGCAGCACAGCAGTCCTGAAACACTGCCCCATGCTTGCACCAAAATGGCATACAAATACTGCCCCTCGAAAGCTACAAAAGTAGGTTACTCAAATTGTTCAAATTATTTTTTTTTACCTCCAAAACCTCAGCCAAGCTTTGTCTATAAATAAGAGGCTTCATAACATGTTTAGGGGGATGGATACACATCCAAAGACTCTGGGCATGGAGAAAAATCATCAAAATCTCAAACACTTAAACACGTTTTCAAACACAAACCCAGAATATAAAAACTTGCTTCTTTCGAATCTGAAGCAATTCCCCATACTTTGTTCTCCTCCGAATCTAGTAGAAAGAACATCACACTTGTTCTTCTCCTTCGAATCCAGTACTAAAGGCGTAACCCCTGTTTCCTCCTTTCGAAACTAGAGGCACTCAGGGTAACCATTAAAGGTTCAACACACATTCCAACTTGAAGCAAGGTAAGTCACTCTTACCCTTGAATCTTTCGTTTCAGGCATAATATGTGAATAATCTCCCCTTTCGTTTCAAAGCAGGTACATAACATTTTTGTTCTTTTCGTTTCCACCCTTTTAATTTGTTTTTATGGTTAACCCTTTTAGCTTTCCTCTTTGTTTCATTAAACATACTTTAAGAATTAACCTGGCCACAAGGTGATGCTAGCATGGCCTTAGGCCATGTTGATATTCAAAAACTCAAATGAAAGAAACAGGAGACAGAAGTATGAAACGAAGCCTTAGGCTTCCTTACAGACTCCAGGCCCAATCGAAGGATGCAACAAAGGACTTAACGTGAAGAGGGAACTCCATGCTGAACGAAAGAGGCAGCCAGAAGGATGGCCATACTGACTCTCAGGCCCCAGCCGAAAGGTACACCATGCTGACTCCCAGGCCCCAGTCGAAAGGCATATCACACTGAATCCATGCCTCAAATGAAGGAAGTAGCCAGAAAGGTGTCCTTGATGACTTCCAGCTCCCAATCAAAGGACAAAACCTTGCTGATTCCAGGCCCAAATTGAAAGAAGTCAAAAAGTGCATAATCGAAGGATGCTTCCACCAGAATCGAAAGAGCTCATTTTTCTTCCTTTTTATTTTTATTTTGTCTTTATATTTTCTTGCTATTTCAATATGGTTGTAATAGTGTAGGATTTATTTTTTCATTTTTATTTCTTTTGTACAAATGTTAGTAATTAGGATGTATGGCAAGATAAAAAAGCAACAAGTAGACAACCTAAAATTCAAAGACTAAATGCATGCAAATCAAACACACTATTCACACATGCACCCTTAGGGTAATCTCACTTGTTGCCTCGAAAAAAAGTCATGTCCCTCGAATATGGGCGTTTTAGCAAATACCCTCTGTTGTACCCCAAAATTTGCCCTCTCAAATTCTTCAAAGATTTGGCAAGATCAAGCTTCAAATGGATTAAGGATTGCACAGTGCAAACACCCTCCTATCACAGTCAAAATTAGGGTTTTGGTTCTTATAAGGAAGTTGAGGTTTTCAAGGGTCCAATCAGGTCCCATATGCCTATATACATCCTCAAGCATCTACATGCCAAGTTTCAAGACTCACAACACCAAGTTGCACAGTCAAAAGCCCTTATTGCTTCACAGTCAACTGCAGGGGTAAAATGGTCATTTGACAGTCAAAAGTCAAATTTTTTGATCAACATCTTATTTTGAAGCCACAATCATCATTTGATCAAGTCTTGATCATGATTCCTCAAGAATGGCTCAAAAATCATCAAGATGCAAAAAGTTTCTATTTTTGGACAGCTGAAAAGTCAACTGTAACTTGACCAAGGCATAACTTTTTCATGGTTCATCAGAAAAATCCCATCCAAAGCTCATTTTGAAGGGGATGAAATTTCCTACAACTCATGTTCACATTCAAAATCCAAAAAATGATCTCACAAAAAGTTATCAATTTCTACATTATAGGTCATTTTTAAAAGTCAACAAAAAGGCACTTTTAGTCAAAGACCATAACTTGATATTGGTAAATCAAAATGACATGGGACCAAAGGCATTGGTTAGAGGACTTCCAGACCTTTCCAAAATGTCAAAGAACATGCTCATAGCTTCAAAATTGAGCAAGATATGCATTGGAGAAGTTGGGAAATATTTGGGAACTTTCAAAAGTCAACTTTGCCTAAAACAATTCATTTTTGCTAATGGGCCTCAAATTCCTTCTTGAATATTTGCCCAAAGCCTATGCACGACCCATTGAACTTAAAATGATTTATTTTCTTATTTTTAATTAATTAATTGAATTTGTATTAATATTAATTCATTTAATTGATTTTAATTGTAGGAAAATTCAAAAGATATGGTTTTTGGATCTTTTGTGAAGCAAATCTGATCAGGGCAAGCTGGCAATCTCGTTTCTCAATCAAAAAGGCAAAATCATCCATGTTTGGCAAGTTTTATCAATCAAAAAAGTTGGAAAAGATTTGATTAAAATCAAATATTGAAAACATAATTTCATTGACTTTTGGGCCAAGATTTACCCTAGTTTTGATTCCAATACATATGCTGAAGCCAACCCTAGTGTTAACAACATGAAAGTTGTCATAGAAAACCATAACCAAGTTGCAAAAATTCAAGAAATACTTGAAAACTTAAATTAATATTGCAGGTGAATTCAAAGCCTAAAAGTGGTTCCAACATGTTGCTGACATTGCCAGGAATCCATTGTCATCAAGAGCAAGTCCAAATACGCAAAGAATCAAAGAACACAAGTCACTCGGTTTGCATTATTTTCCAAATCTGCATATCATAATTCATGCATTTTTAATCCATTTTCTTGATTGGTTTGTGTTGTTAGGAACATTATGACGCTAATGGGATAGTTTAATTGTGCTGAAACTTCCTGAATCGAAATCCACCATGGGAGATATCTAGGGTTTCGAAGCTTGAAAATTAGGGCTTTACGCATAAGGAAAAATTGGACCTTGAGACAAGCATGGTTGAATTCGTCAAGGCCAGACGAATTCAACCCAATCCTCGCGCTCAATTTATATCAACCCTAACTCTAATCGTTATTATTCGTGGTTGTAGTTAGTGGGGGTTAAAAACCCCCGCTACTTGTTCTTTATTTTTGCAGGAAAAGCTGAAGAAGACAATACGTGTATGAACGTGACTGGGTGATTCAAATGAGTGGCGCGCTTTTTGTGTTCCCAGCATAGTTATTACTTTTCATATATTATTTTTATTGGTTATTATGTTTACAAACAAACGCAGATGGCGTAGTGGTTGGAGACGTGGCTGGCAAACACTGGGACCTGGGTTCGATTCCCAGGTCCCCCATATAATTCTTCATATTTTTCACAACATGTTCCAATGCAGTGCTTGTACCAAGTTCCACCGTACGTCCTCACGCCTAAGCTTGCCAAGTGCCCATGATGCCCAATACAGTGGCCAGAAGATGAGGAGCATAATACTCCCCAGTCAAACAGCATGCACGTGATCATGAAAAGTCAATCAGGCTTAGAGTTCTTGGGCCCGAATTTCTCACAAAAAACCTCCATATGGGCCATCTTACCCCCCTTGGTTTGCAATTTATTTTCTTTTCTTTCAATTTCTTTTAATTGTTTTAATTATTATTATTAATTCACCACAAACTAATTTTTCCTAATAAAAATCAGAAAATCAAAATTGTAAATATATTTTAATTATTTATTAATTTCACCATTAACTTATTTTTGTAAATAAATACTAATAACTAACTTAGCTTAATTTAGGTTTAAATTTTAATCTTTTTTCTTAATAAATAAAAATTGCATAGAATTAGGTTTTGACCTATTTTAATCATTTTCTTATTATCATCATTATTAATTATTATTATTTTTGTAAATAACATGTAAATTAATTAATTAGTTTAAATTAGTTTAACTTTAATATTTTCATTAATAATTAAAACAAATTTAGAACTAGGGTTTTCTTTTGACTTTTAATTTATTTTATTATCATTAAATACAAAAACATAAAAAACATCTTTCTTGTAAATAATTAATTAAATAATTAGGTTTATTTTAATTTAATACAAAAAGACAAAAAAGCTCATAATTTCTCAAAAGGGTCAAAACCCTAAGGACGTCCAATTTAAATTCTTTTCGCGCGTTATTTTTCTATTTGATTATTATGTAACTGTTTCTGGAATGTAATAGTAATTAGGTTTATTGTTTTTTTTTACTTTCCGCATCTTTATCAAAAACGGGTCTTTGTTTTTTGGAGATGTATAGACTCGCGCCTTGTAATAGCGTAGCTTTTAGCTTTCCGTATTTTACTTTCCGCACTCCTAACTGCTAAATTGCATGAAAGAATGTATGATAATTAAAAAAAACAACTCGTAGCTTACAATTGCATGATCCAAGATAAATGTTAAACTGAAAACAACACACAATGCACACGCCACTTCTAGGGTACGCCTCACTCGTTGCCTTCGAACGTGGTCGTCAAGTATAGGGTGTTTTAGCGGTCGCCCTTATGTCTAAGATCCAGTTGCCTCGAAACGGTTGCCTCGGATTAAAAAGGATCTAGGACATTAGGGTTACTTCTAAGGTGTCCTACTATTACTTCGGTGACCACACTGTCCCTACAATCGAATTGACCCGAACACCTCCAACGATGGTGCTACCTACCTCTCAATGGTGGGATGGGACTATCTTAAGGACTCTTACACAGCCTAATTCCTTAGGGTAGGTAGATGACTCATGGGTACTTGATCTCTCAAAAACAAACAAAAAAATCTTTTCGCACCTACACTTTCAAAAATATTTCATACACTCTTGAGGACAGATACAAGAGTTACTTAGAAATTTTTCAATGAAACTTTTTTCAAAACCCACTCACATTTGAAAAGCAAACATTTTTGAAAACATAAGAGCAAGTACCTAAGAGCCCGTGGATAACCACGGATAGAAAGGGTGCTAACACCTTCCCTTTCTATAAATCTACCTCCCGAACCGAGAGACATTCTCAAAAAGGAATTTTGCTTTGCTTTTGTCCTTTCCATGTTGGAGAACATAAAAGACGGTGGCGACTCTTGCTCACCGCGACATACGCGATCCAGCTTTAAACAGTCAGTTCTATTTCCACCGATCACAGAACTGGAGACTCTGCTGGGGACATTTAAAGTAAGGTGTACCTTAGGATAGATCATACTTATGTTTTCAATTGAATGTTTTGTTTGCTTTATTATTGTGGGCATTGTCTTGGAGTTTCATAGATCCTAACCCGGATCTGGGGATACCCTTTTAGGTAGCATAAGCTGTGAGGGACCTGTCCGGCGTAGACCGACACGGGTGAAACAGTGGCTACGTTGGTTTGGCACCTTGGTCTGTACCGATATCCCTTGTGTTGCAACGAGGAGAATATGGGTCTTCTGAGGAGTCATTAAGCACCAACCGACCTTAAAACCCTAATTTGACCCAACTTGGCCATAGAACAGTAGCAGTATGCTACACCCATTGAGGCTAAACTCTCATGATGGTTCTGGCCGCAAGAAAAGATTGTGATGCTGGAGTTATGACCGATTAAGGGTAGTCAGTGATATTGGGATCCTCTAGAACCCGGTTACTTTTGATAGGACAGGTCTTAACCAACAAACTGAAAGAGGGTAGTACCTGAACTTCATGCTGGCCTAAACTCTAAGGGCTGTCTTGTGTGACTTGTGTGCCTTATCATATTTGCCTTTGTGAATACTTGTGGTGTGCTTTATCATGACATCATACCATCATAGACATTGCATGCATCCTGCATAAGGACTGACCCATTTCAAAGACAAGAGGGTTTCATCTTTGCTCTGTTTTGTAGGACATCATGATGCATGTGCGAAGGAACACTATCCGGCTTAATTTTGTTCACCCACCTGAGTTGTTGAAGAATTGGTTAGAAGAATTCCAAACACCATTTCCTTCATCCAGAGGCATGGTTCTCTTCTCGGTTTAGTCACTGCAAAGTGGGACCAACAACTGATGAGTGTCTTGACCCTGTTTTATGATCCCTTGTATAATTGCTTCACCTTTCAAGACTTCCAGATGGTCCCTACCCTGGAAGAATTCTCTGATTTGCTTGGTATCCCTATCTTGGATCAGACTCCCTTCACTGGTTGGGAAAAGACTCTTAGGCTTGAGGAGATTGCTGCAGCCCTTCCCTTGACCAGCAAGGAGGTAATGGACAACTGGGTGACTAGAAGCAGAGTTAAGGGCTTCTTAGCCAAGTTTCTGATTGGTAAAGCTAACAGTTTCTGGAATGACTTAGACTTCAGGGCGTATGAAGACATTCTGGCTCTCTTAATCTATGGTCTAGTTTTGTTTCCTAATCCTGATAACTTCATTAACGTCATTGCCATAAGGATCTTCATGTCTCGGAACCCTGTGCCCACTCTCTTGGGTGATATCCTGAAACAACTCTATGCTCGTACTGCCCGAAGACAAGGAACTCTGTGGTGTTGTACTCCTTTGTTAGTGAGGTGGTTTATCTCTCACCTCCATAAGTTTGTGCTGAAGAACAAAGAAGGAAGAGGCTGGGCTCATAGGATAATGTCTCTCACTGATAATGACATCATTTGGACTCTCAGAGGTTTAGATGAGGTAGCTGTTGTTGTACCCCAAAATTTGCCCTCCCATATACTTCAAGAAATTGCCAAGTCAAAGCTTCAAAAGTTCCCCAAGGGTTGCACAGTCAAGGGTCTCCTAAACAGTCAAGATTAGGGTTTGTGTTCTGATCAAGAAAATGAAGTTTCCAAAGGTCCAATCAAGTCTCACATGCCTACAAGTATGGTCAAGCATCCTCATATCAAGTTTCAAGGCTTTCAGCACAAAATTGCACAGTCAAAAACCCTAATTGCACCACAATCAACTGTAGGGGCAAAATGGTCATTTGGCAGTCAAAAGTTCAAATTTTTGGTCAACATATCATTTTGAAGCCACAAATATCATTTGATCAATGCTTGATCATGATTCTCAAAGCTTGGCTCAAAAATCATCAAGATGCAAAAGTTTCCTTATTTGGACAGCTGAAAAAGTCAACTGTAAATTGACCAGGGCATAACTTTCACATGGATTATCAGAAAAATTCCATCCAAAGCTCATTTTGAAGAGAAGGACATTTCCTACAACTCATCTTCATACTTCAAGTCCAAGAAATTCTCTCACAAAAAGTTATCAATTTCAACATTATAGGTCATTTTCAAAAGTCAACAAAAAGGGACTTTAAGTAAAAGGCCATAACTTGAGATTGGTAAATCAAAATGACATGGGACCAATGGCATTGGTTAGAGGACTCAAAGACCTTTCCAAAATGTCCAATAACATGAGCAAAGCTTAAAAATTGAGCAAGTTATGCCTTGTGGAAGTTGGGAAATTTTTGGATATTTTGAAAAGTCAACATTGATTCAAATGACCTAAAATTGCTAATGGGCCCATTTTCCTTCCATAATTCATCATCCATGGCATATGCACGACCACTTGGCCCAAAGGGAAGTATTTCTTCATTTTTTATTTATTTATTTGAATTTTTATTTATAATAATTCATTTAAATCAAATTAAATACATGAAAAATATTTAACCTAAGTTTTACAATCCTTTTTTGCATGAAATCCACTCAATAACTCGTGCATGATCCAATATGGAAAGATTTGGAGAGAATTGATATGATTGAGAGCAAAAACACATGGAAAAAGATTGAAAAATAATGCTTGAAAATCAAATCTCAAAAGCCATCATTGCAAGAGATTTTGATCAAGTTTGTTGACCTAATTGGTTCATTACATAAGCCTGAACACAAACCTAATGCCTTGGACCAAAAAAGCTGCGCAAAACCCCATTATCAAACTTGAATTTTTTTGCAAGAAACTCAATTCTGAAAACCACATTCTAGGGAGATTCAAGGCACGATTTTTGTTTCATTAGCTTGCTGAAGGTTCACTGAACGATTCCCAATCAAAAACATTCATCAAAACCTCAAGAATCGGTATACAGAACTTAAAATATTTCATGAAAAATGCATATTCGTGTTTTGATTTACAGGCATCCTCATGACATTTTGTTCATTGATTCATACTCCTTATGCAATTCTGAAGCTAACCCATGTGTTTGATTGAATTTTTGCAAGCTATATACGATTTCACCATTGTCAATTTTTAGGGTTTACAGGATTCCAAATTAGGGATTTTAAAACAAGGAAAAATTGGAGCATGAGAATTAGACCATTCACTTCAGCATACTCAGACGATCATGAAACTGTACTCGCGCTCAATTTATGAGCACCTAATGGCTACTCGCTATTTTTCCATAGATGGCCTAGGAGAACGCTAACAAAACCGTTGCCTGTTTCTTTGTATTTTCAGGAAAATAAAATCAATGAAGAAGACGATGTGTTGGCCAGCGATGATTGGTCCTTTTAAAATTTCGCGCTAAAAAGTACTAACGCGTGTTGTTGTTCTTAAAATATTTGTTTGTTCTTTATTATACAACACGCGCATTCAGCACGATTGGCAAGGCATAAGACTGGTGATGTTCAGGACCTGGGTTCGATCCCAGGTCCCCACCCTTTCCATATAATTTTTTTCAAATGATATTCATGTGCAGGCATAATGTTGTGGTCCATTGTACATCCTCAAAAAATCAACATCCACCTGTCCAGTTGCATCAAATCAAAGGTCCAGATCCAAGGCACATGGTAGTCCCAGTCAACGCGCCAGCATGCTCCCTGGAGAAAGTCAAACGGGCCAAGTTTAATGGGCCAGATTACTAAACTTTAACCTCCATGTTGGGGACTACAACCCCTCTAGGTTTGCAATGTTATTTTTATTTTATTAAGTCTATTTTCTTTTAGTCATTATTTGTTTAATTAATTAATTATTTTCATAAAAAAAAAAACAACACAAAACAATTAAAAAATCAGAAAAGAATTAAAATAATAAATATTTTTATTTCTAGTATTTTCATAAATAAATGCATATAATTAAATTTAGTGTAAATTAGGTTTAATTTTAATACTTTTAATAAAAATCTAAAAAACATAGAATTAGGGTTTAATTAATAATTTTTCATTCTTTTTATTTTTCTTTCATAAATAATTAAATAGTTAAATATTCATTTTTATAATTAAATCTGTATATAAACATTAGGGTTAATTTAGGTTAAAATTCAATGTTTTCTTAATAAATTAAAAATAAAATAGAATTAGGGTTAGCATTTAATTTCAATTAATTCCTTTTTCTATTAAATCCTAAAATACTAAAAAATACCAAAAAACAAGTTCTTTCTTTTTTTAATTAATTAACTCCATCATTAATTCAATTTTTGCAAAAGGGTCCAACGCCCTCGTTCTTAATTTCTTATTAATTCGCATATTTATTTTATTTCTTTGTAATATTTATGTATCTCTCCCAAGGCCATGTAACCTTTTAATTTTCTCGCACTTTTCTTTTCTTTATTTATTTTCTGTCAAATCGGGTCCTGGTTTAATTTTGGCGATGTGGACCCGCGCCTTTTGTAATAGTTTAGAAATTTTACTTTCCCGCAATATTTTTAACTGTTAACAAATGGCATGAAAGAATGTATGGATTAAAATAAAAACAAGCGTAGAACACCTATAACATGACAAGATAAATGCAAATTAAAACGACACACAAATCACACACCACCCCTAGGGTACGCCTCACTGTTGCCTTGCCTCGAAAGGTGATCGTCGAGTAGAGGATGTCTTAGTAAGTCCTCATGATCTGGGAACCTGGCATGAGGGTAGCTTCTAAGGTGTCTTCCCATTGCTCTGGTGATCACCATGTCCCGAACCTCGAATTGACCCGAACACCTCCAACAGTGGTGCTACCTACCTCTCAATGGTGGGATGGCACTACTTTAAAGGACATTTACACAGACGAATTCCTTAGGGTAGGTAGACGACTCTAGATACTTGCTCTAAATTTCAAAACAAATTCAAAAAATACTTTTCACACCAACACATTTTCAAAAAGCTTTCGAAAGCATTTTTTCAAACACTCTTGAGGACCGATACAAGAGTCGAACTGGAATTTTCAAAGAAACTTTTTAAAACCCACAGTTGAAAAGCAAATAAACCATTTTTGAAAACACAAGTGAGCAAGTATCTAAGAGCCCATGGATAACCATGGATAGAAAGGGTGCTAACACCTTCCCTTTCTATAATCTACCTCCCGAACCGAGAGCAATCTCTATAAGGAATTTTTCTGTGCTTTTGTCCTTTCCATTTGGAGAAAATAAAAGACGGTGGCGACTCTTGCTTCCGCGACATTTCGCGAACCAGTGTTAAATAGTCAGTTCCAGATCCACCGATTACAGCTGTTATTGATCGTTGCAGAGAATATCCTAATGTTCCTTTGATTGGTACCCAAGGAGGAATATCTTATAATCCATGTCTAGCTCTCCGTCAGTTTGGAAGAGCCAGAAGAGCAGGGCCTCATGAGATGTTGGTGCCTCACATCAGTTTTGAGTTTCAGGTAGATAGTGACGAACTGCGCCGTAGATTCATCAAATCTTGGGACAAAATTCACAAAGATGACCCACATGAGTTGGGACCGAAGACTTCTCTACCTATGGAACCCTACTACAGATGGGTCCGCATCCGTGCTCAGAAGTTAGGTATGCCATACGAAGCTGTCAGACCCATCATTCTTGAATATCCTGATAGAGACGGGGTTCCTCCAACTGTTCTCCCTCCTCAGATACCTACTGATGTTGATACACTAAAGAGGTCTTGGGCTCAGCTACATGAAGAACGGGATTCTTATCGGGAAAAGTTCAACGAACAGGAACAAAAGATCCGGAAGCTGACTAAGCAATTGGAGAACGAGCGAGTCCTGAATGACTACATCCGTACTGAGAAAAAGAGACCTTGGGATCACTAATGAGCTTTGGATGTTTTTTTACAGTTTTTATTTCCCTTTTCAGTATTTCCATTTTATGTAACGCTTAAGGGCAATCTGTTGAACAATTTAAATTTCAAAGTTGAATCTAATAAAGTGCGCTTCCTTTTTGTTTACAAAGTTGAATCCCGATTGTCTTTGAAAACATAAATCATATGCATTCCATTCATCATATGCATCACAGGTACTCTTCTTTTCAGGTTGCTTAATGTTCTTCGCTGTTTATTTCAGCAATCATCATGAATCCTGAATCATCTACTGAGCAATCCATCAAGGCCCTACAGGCCCAGAACGCCCAGTTCCAGGAGTTGATCATGAGTTTAGCCCAAGGTCAAGAGGAATTGAAGGCTCTGCTGGTAAAGAAGAAGAAGAAGAGAACTGTACTATTCAACACTGGACGGAGGTTTGGTAATACACTGCAGAATGAGGTTGATCAAGCTGCTTCCTCTGTAGGGAAAGGCAGTCCCCAATGGGGAAGGGTTCCTAGTCCTGTGGTCTCTGATAACGAGACAAATTTCAATGATGAGCAGTACCCTCCCGCTGAAGACAGGTACAAGCAGTTAGAGGATCGTCTGAGTGCCATGGAAATTCAACAGGTGCCTGGGTTGGATTTTGGAGATCTGGGTTTATCTTCTGGGGTGGTGATCCCACACAAGTTCAAGGCACCATCTTTTGCGAAGTATGACGGGGCTTCCTGCCCTAAGCTACATCTCAGATCTTATGTGCGGAAGATCCAATCGTATACTGTGGACAAGAATTTATGGATCCATTTCTTCCAGGAGAGTCTTTCAGAGACTCATCTCGAATGGTTCTATCAGCTGGATGGAACCAACATTCGTAACTGGGAGGACTTGGCTACTGCTTTTTACAAGCAGTATCAGTATAATGCCGACCTCGCTCCTACACGTACCCAACTCCAGGGTATGTCGCTAGGATCGGGAGAAGGTTTTAAAGAGTACGCGCAGAAGTGGAGGGACCTAGCTGGCAGGGTGCAGCCATCGTTGACCGACCGTGAACTCGTGGACATGTTCTTGGGGACCCTGTCTGGGCCGTTCTTCAACCACCTGATTGGTAATTCTTCTGCAGGGTTTACAGACCTCATTCTGACTGGTGAGATGATAGAAGCTGGTATGAAATCGGGGAAGATACAGAAAGGTGCGTCCTCAAGTTCTGAAAAGAAGCCTTTCAAGAAGGAAGCTAGTGTTGTGCATGGTCCCAGAAGACAAAATAAACCGGAACGCCGCCAAGCTGTCAACGCGGTGGTGATTTCAAAGCCTGTTGCCGCTCCTCGGCAACCTAACCAACCAAGGGGTGAGAGACCCAAAAGAGAATACATTCGGCTTAGTATGACCTTGTCTCAGATCTTGCCGCAACTGCTATCAACCAACTTGGTAACTGTCAGAGAAGCTCCGAAGGTGGTAAACACAACCTCTCTGAAGTACAATCCCAATGCCCGCTGTGCTAATCACTCTGATAGCCCGGGGCATTCTACTGATGATTGTTGGGCCCTGAGGAATAAGGTTCTGGACCTTATTGATGCTAAAGAGGTACAGTTCGAGGCGCCCGAGAAGCCTAATGTGGTGACAGCTCCCATGCCCAATCATGGGGTGAATGCTATCAGGGATGGTGACGAAGTGGAGGAATCTGAGTTCAACAGCTGGATCTACCCAACGGCCGACAGTGGACCAAACAACTGGACTGCAAAAGACTTTACTCCTATTACTTTTGTCACTCAGTAATGAACTCTTTTGTTTTTAAATTTGTAACGAACAATAATTTGAAACTTTATGGCCCGGTGTCTTACCCGGGGCACCGTGGCTTCATTTGTGAGGACTTATTACTTGTCATTTCCATATATCATGAATAAAGACATTGGAAGTTTTTCGCATTTCAAATCTTGTGCTCCCTTTCTTTCTTTATATATTGCAAAACAGCTATATTTACACACACTCACCTATACAGGTTTCAATCCACTCTGGATCTCACTGGTAACGACTCTGCTACTGCCAGTTATGACTTCGAAAATCGGATCAACTTAGCCGAAGACGAAGGTGAAGATGATTGCGAAGTGCCTGGTGAGCTTGCAAGACTGTTACTCCAGGAAGAGAGGGCCATTCAGCCACATGAAGAGCCAGTGGAAACGGTAAATCTGGGTACTGAGACAGACAGAAAGGAAGTCAAGATTGGTGCCAATCTAGAGCTCAGCGTGAAACAGCGGTTGATTCAGATGCTGCATGATTATGTGGAAATCTTTGCCTGGTCCTACGAAGACATGCCTGGGTTGGATACCGACATTGTGGTTCATCACCTGCCCACCAAGGAAGACTGCCCTCTGGTTAAGCAGAAGGTCCGCCGTATGCGTCCAGAGATGTCTGAGAAGATCAAAGCTGAGGTTATGAAACAATTTGATGCCGGGTTTCTAGCAGTGACTTCTTACCCTCAGTGGGTTGCCAACGTGGTCCCAGTGCCGAAAAAAGATGGTAAGGTCCGAATGTGTGTTGATTACAGGGATTTGAACATGGCGAGCCCCAAGGATGATTTCCCTCTGCCTCATATCGACGTTCTGGTTGACAATACTGCTCAGCATAAGGTGTTCTCCTTCATGGACGGTTTTTCAGGTTATAATCAGATCAAGATGGCCCCTGAAGATATGGAAAAGACTACCTTTGTTACTCAGTGGGGCACCTTCTGTTACAAGGTCATGCCTTTTGGGTTGAAAAATGCTGGGGCAACCTACCAACGTGCCATGGTTTCTTTATTTCATGACATGATCCACCATGAGATTGAAGTATACGTCGATGATATGATTGCAAGGTCCCAAACTGAGGAGGAACACCTTGAACATCTACAGAAACTGTTTGATCGCCTGAAGTTGTACAAGCTGAGGTTGAACCCGAACAAGTGCACTTTCGGGGTAAGATCTGGAAAGTTGCTAGGCTTCGTCGTAAGCGACAAAGGTATTCAAGTGGACCCTGCCAAGGTTAAAGCCATACAAGAGATGCCAGTTCCCAAGATAGATAAAGAAGTCAGAGGCTTTCTAGGACGTCTGAATTACATTGCCCGATTCATCTCACATCTAACTGCTACCTGTGAACCAATCTTCAAGCTACTGAAGAAAGATCAAGTAGTACGTTGGAACGATGAATGTCAGGCCGCTTTCGACAGAATCAAAGAGTATCTCCAAGAACCACCCATTCTTATGCCACCGTTCGAAGGGAGACCTCTAATATTATACTTGACAGCTCAATGGGGTGTGTGCTGGGGCAGCATGACGAGTCTGGCCGAAAAGAGCATGCCATTTATTACCTTAGCAAAAAGTTTACCGACTATGAGACCCGATACTCACTGCTCGAGAAAACTTGCTGCGCTTTGGTATGGGCTTCTCGCCGGCTGAGACAGTATATGCTGACTCACACTACTCTGTTGATTTCAAAAATGGATCCAATAAAGTACATATTCGAAAAGCCCGCCTTGTCCGGAAGAATAGCAAGATGGCAGATGATCTTGACAGAATACGACATCCAATACATGACTCAAAGCAATCAAAGGAAGTGTATTGGTAGACCA
The DNA here is from genome assembly GCA_948472305.1 of Vicia faba. Classification (NCBI taxonomy): domain Eukaryota; kingdom Viridiplantae; phylum Streptophyta; class Magnoliopsida; order Fabales; family Fabaceae; genus Vicia; species Vicia faba. The sequence continues at coordinate 1,378,638,653 of OX451736.1, read as the reverse complement.
TTTGGCACACTAGGCAGTAGACGACTACCAGTCAATGAACTTTGAATTTCCTGACGAGAACATCATGGTAGTAACTGATTGTGAAGTACCTGGACCGGATGAAGGACCTGAGGAAGGATCCCGATGGTCTATGCACTTTGACGGAGCCTCCAACGCTTTGGGTAACAGTATCGGTGCTGTGATCATATCCCTAAAAGGCACTCATACTCCACTTACCGCCCGACCATGTTTCAACTGCACCAACAACATGGCGGAGTATGAGGTGTGTATCATGGGTCTGCAAGCTGCAATTGACTTAAGGATCAAGTTTCTGAGTGTCTTCGGAGATTCCGCTCTCGTGATCAATCAGATCAAAGGCGAGTGGGATATGAAACACCCAAACCTTATTCCTTACAAAGAGTGTGTGTTGACATTGATCCCCCATTTTACGGAGATAACTTTTGAACACTTCCCAAGAGAGGAGAATCTGTTGGCGGACGCGCTGGCTACGATGTCTTCTATGTTCAAAGTCAAATGGGATAACGAAGCTCCCCGGATCATTATCTGGAAATTGGATGAACCTGCATATTGTTGTGATCTTGAGATTGAAGAGGTAACTGAAAAACCTTGGTATCATGAGGTGAAGAGGTACCTGGAAGCTCAAGAATACCCCGAGGGTGCATCTGTCAATGACAAGAAGTTTCTGAGAAGGTTCGCAGCAAAGTTCTTCCTCAGCAACGCCATTCTCTACAAGCGAAACCATGATTCAACCTTGCTACGTTGTGTGGATAAGACTGGAGCAGAAAGGATTATGGCAGAACTACATGAAGGTACCTTCGGAACGCATTCCAGTGGACATACCATGGCAAAGAAAATCCTCCGGGCAGGATATTTCTGGTCCACAATGGAAGCCGACTGTTACCAACATTCTCGGACATGTCATAAGTTCCAGATCTATACGGATAAGGTGCACGTTCCTCCAGTCCCTCTAAATGTCTTGACTGCACCTTGGCCTTTTGCAATGTGGGGCATTGATATGATCGGCGATATCAGACCTACGGCATCCAACGGGCATCGCTTCATCCTGGTAGCGGTTGATTACTTCACAAAGTGGGTTGAAGCAGCTTCTTATGCTACGGTAACCAAGAACGTCGTGGCACGGTTCATTCGACACAACCTGATCTGTCGATACGGCGTCCCGGAAAGGATCATTACGGACAATGGTACCAATCTTAATAACAAGATGATCACTGAGCTCTGCGAGCAATTCAAGATACAGTACCACAACTCTTCTCCTTATCGGCCGAAGATGAACGGGGCTGTCGAAGCGGCAAACAAGAATATCAAAAAGATTGTGCAGAAGATGACAGTGACCTATAAAGATTGGCACGATATGTTACCGTTTGCTCTTCATGGGTACCGTACCTCAGTAAGAACGTCAATCGGGGCAACCCCCTTTTCCTTGGTCTATGGCATGGAGGCAGTCTTGCCGATTGAAGTCCAGATACCCTCTCTCCGGAGAATGAAAGATGCAGGTCTGAGCGAAGATGACTGGATCCAGACCCGACTTGATCAATTAAACCTAATTGACGAAAAGAGACTTACTGCTATTTGCCATGGTCAAACGTACCAGAAATGGATGATCAGGGCATTTAACAAGAAAGTCAGACCACAAGAGTATCAAGTTGGGGACCTGGTAATCAAGCGCATCATTCTTCCTCAAAGTGATCCCAGGGGCAAATGGATCCCCACATACGAAGGGCCATTTGTGGTTAAACATGTCTTCTCAGGAGGAGTCATGATTCTAACCACCATGGATAGTGACGACCTTCCTCACCCCGCCAATGCAGACATAGTAAAAAGATACTACGCATGAATTAAGGACCCGCTAGGTTGACACACCTAGGCAAAAATAAGGGCTTCCCGGCGGACCAAAAGGGTTCGGGCAAAAATAAGGGATGAAATGAAAAAAATCTGTACACCCGGCAAGTCGAAAACCTGAAAAGGCGGCTTGGGCAAAAATGGGTATCCCGGTGGACTGAAAACCCGAAAGGGCGGTCCAGGCAAAAGTTAGGGATTAAAGCGTAATACTATGTCTCATTGAATCACCTTGCATCCAGAATCCGGTATCAACCATCAGGATCAGACGGCATCGATCAATCAACTTCATCTTCAACTAAGCAGCCAAGTGATGAGACGCTTGAAGATATAAAGGCGATAGCAGAGTGGGAACCCAGTGGGATTATTCCTTTCACATAGCTGTTTTGTTTTCCTTTTCACAAAATTGTATAAACTCTATGTTGTCCGGCAGCGTTCTCTTACTAGGACGCCAGCCTCTTGTACATAAACGCCTATTTACAGGCAAATTCAAAAAATAAATACAAATTCACTTTTCAGATAGATTGCCAATTGTTTTTCTTTTTTCTGTTTTGTTTTGCAAAGAACGTCCAATGTTCATTTTTGATATATGCATTTGACGCTAATTGCTAACTCATAAATATTTGCATGCGAAACAAAGGACTAATTACAGGCGACATCAGAAACAGGGGCAATAATGAGTTGTCTAAGTGATCTAGTTGCTCTGTCCACCAAGGTACCAAGGTAAGTTCGGCTGAAGAATGTAACTCAGATACCTTCACTCCCCGCCGAGTAAGATAAGATGCAGCCCTACTCTCCCCCAAGCAGAGAAGGCACATTATTCTCCAGCAAGTCAGCAACACTCTCCCCAGGCAGAGTTAGTCTACTGTCAACCATAAGGAAGTTAGGTATCCCCAGAAGATCTCAATATTCCCCAACGGATTATATAGACATTCCTAACAAGCATCCCCGGCAATCTTGATCTAAGATTGTTCCCCAGTAGAATATAGACATCCAGTGGAATCTCTCCCCAGTACAATTCAAAAGATCCCCCAGGAGAGTTGAATCAATCTCCCCAGTAGGAAGCTTATCCCCAGTAAATTCTGGAAGCTTATCCCCTGCAGAGTACATATGTCTCTCCCCGACCATGTTCAAAGGTTATTCCCCACCAGGGTCTAACTGGGTTACCCTCAGCTAATTGCCACAGAAAGATCGTCCTCGGCGAAGTTCTTCCTATCCCCCAGCGGAGTTCATCAAATCTTCCAACAGAACTTATCAACGAAATCCCCAGCAGAATTATCATCAAAACCTCAGTGAAGTATCTCTTCCCACAGAGTATTCTCCGCAGAATAATCTCTTCAACAAAGTTCATTCCTCAACGGAGTCATCTTCTCCTACCAGTTTATTCTCGCAACCATCATCCCCAGCGGAGATGAAGAACTCTACTCTTCAGCATCAGCCCAGGATTTAACCTCCCGGCATTCGTCAAGGATTTATTTTCCCAGACAAAAATACAATTCATAAACATTATCATACATTATAGCATGCACATACGCATCATGAACATACAATCTCATTTATTTTGAGAACATCATGACATCATGCATCTCATACATCATGACATTGCATACAACTAATGTTTTGCCTTTTCAGGAAAAAGGTCAATACAAGGATGATTACTATCAACTGTCGCAATTCCATATTCGATACCTGTATCTAGCCAGGGCATATCTGTGAGAGATTACTTGTGGATTCGACACTTGTATCTAGCTAGGGTATATCTGCATAAAAATTTTCCAGACTCGATTCCTGTATCCTGCCAGGGCACGTCTGAAGAGTTTGAAGATTCGATTCCTGTATCAAGCCAGGGCATATCTGTTGACGACTAATTCCAGACTCGATTCCTGTATCCTGCCAGGGCACGTCTGAAGAGTTTGAAGATTTGATTCCTGTATCCAGCCAGGGCATATCTGTTGACGACTAATTCCAGACTCGATTCCTGTATCTAGCCAGGGCACGTCTGAAGAGTTTAAAGATTCGATTCCTGTATCCGGCCAGGGCATATCTGTTGACGACTAATTCCAGACTCGATTCCTGTATCCTGCCAGGGCACGTCTGAAGAGTTTGAATATTCGATTCCTGTATCCAGCCAGGGCATATCTGTTGACGACTAATTCCAGACTCGATTCCTGTATCCTGCCAGGGCACGTCTGAAAAGTTTGAAGATTCGATTCCTGTAACCAGCCAGGGTATATATGTTGACGACTAATTCCGGACTCGATTCCTGTATCCTGCCAGGGCACGTCTGAAGAGTTTGAAGATTCGATTCCTGTAACCGGCCAGGGCATATCTGTTGACGATTAATTCCAGATTCGATTCCTGTATCCAGCCAGGGCACGTCTGAAGAGTTTGAAGATTCGATACCTGTATCCATCTAGGGCATATCTGCATAAAGACTTTGAAGATCAACCCCTGTAACAGGCCAGGTAATTATCTTTCTTTCTCAGGTACGCAAGTTCTCGCTAAGGAATCTGTTACGCGATTGACACCTAGATGGCATCTATAAGCCCATCCACATACCAATAGTCTCCAAATGGCATCTATAAGCCCATTCCCGACAAGGTTCTGTCACATCTCCGGATGGCATCTATAAGCCCATCATCCTATCCATCGTCTCTCCAAATGGCATCTGTAAGCCCATTCCCGCCATCACGCTACTGACACTCTACTATGTGAGTGCAAATTTCTGGGCACTCTAGTGTTCAATCATCTTCCACCTTCGGATCACGAAAGGCACGCAAGCCAATCTACATCCTCAGGTATAAGAAGATTGAACAAGGGCAACTGTTGTACCCCAAAATTTGCCCTCCCATATTCTTCAAAGATTTGGCAAGATCAAGCTTCAAATGGATTAAGGATTGCACAGTGCAAACACCCTCCTAACACAGTCAAAATTAGGATTTTGGTTCTTATAAGGAAGTTGAGGTTTTCAAGGGTCCAATCAAGTCCCATATGCCTATATACATCCTCAAGCATCTACATTCCAAGTTTCAAGACTCACAGCACCAAGTTGCACAGTCAAAAGCCCTAATTGCTTCACAGTCAACTGCAGGGGTAAAATGGTCATTTGACAGTCAAAAGTCAAAATTTTTGGTCAACATCTTATTTTGAAGCCACAATCATCATTTGATCAAGTCTTGATCATGATTCCTCAAGAATGGCTCAGAAATCATCAAGATCCAAAAAGTTTCTATTTTTGGACAGCTGAAAAGTTAACTGTAACTTGACCAAGGCATAACTTTTTCATGGTTCATCAGAAAAATCCCATCCAAAGCTCATTTTGAAGGGGATGACATTTCCTACAACTAATTTTCACATTCCAAATCCAAACAATGCTCTCACAAAAAGTTATCAATTTCTACATTATAGGTCATTTTCAAAAGTCAACAAAAAGGCACTTTAAGTCAAAGACCATAACTTGAGATTGGTAAATCAAAATGACATGGGACCAAAGGCATTGGTTAGAGGACTTCAACACCTTTCCAAAATGTCCAAGAACATGCTCATAGCTTCAAAATTGAGCAAGATATGCATTGGAGAAGTTGGGAAATGTTTGGGAACTTTCAAAAGTCAACTTTGCCTAAAACAATTCATTTTTGCTAATGGGCCTCAAATTCCTTCTTGAATCTTTGCCCAAAGCCTATGCACGACCCATTGAACTTAAAATGATTTATTTTCTTATTTTTAATTAATTAATTGAATTTTTATTAATATTAATTCATTTAATTGATTTTAATTGTAGGAAAATTCAAAAGATATGGTTTTTGGATCTTTTGTGAAGCAAATCTGATCAGGGCAAGCTGGCAATCTCGTTTCTCAATCAAAAAGGCAAAATCATCCATGTTTGGCATGTTTTATCAATCAAAAAAGTTGGAAAAGATTTGTTTAAAATCAAATATTGAAAACATAATTTCATGGACTTTTGGGCCAAGATTTACCCTAGTTTTGATTCCAATACATATGCTGAAGCCAACCCTAGTGTTAACAACATGAAAGCTGCCATAGAAAACCATAACCAAGTTGCAAAAATTCAAGAAATACTTGAAAACTGAAATCAATATTGCAGGTGAATTCAAAGCCTAAAAGTGGTTCCAACGTGTTGCTGACATTGCCAGGAATCCATTGCCATCAAGAACAAGTCCAAATACGCAAAGAATCAAAGAACACAAGTCACTCGGTTTGCATTATTTTCCAAATCTGCATATCATAATTCATGCGTTTTTAATCCATTTTCTTGATTGGTTTGTGTTGTTAGGAACATTATGAAGCTAATGGGATAGTTTAATTATGCTGAAACTTCCTGAATCGAAATCCACCATGGGAGATATCTAGGGTTTCGAAGCTTGAAAATTAGGGCTTTACGCATAAGGAAAAATTGGACCTTGAGACAAGCATGGTTGAATTCGTCAAGGCCAGACGAATTCAACCCAATCCTCACGCTCAATTTATATCAACCCTAACTCTAATCGTTATTATTCGTGGTTGTAGTTAGTGGGGGTTAAAAACCCCCGCTACTTGTTCTTTATTTTTGCAGGAAAAGCTGAAGAAGACAATACGTGTATGAACGTGACTGGGTGATTCAAATGAGTGGCGCGCTTTTTGTGTTCCCAGCATAGTTATTACTTTTCATATATTATTTTTATTGGTTATTATGTTTACAAACAAACGCAGATGGCGTAGTGGTTGGAGACGTGGCTGGCAAACACTGGGACCTGGGTTCGATTCCTAGGTCCCCCATATAATTCTTCATATTTTTCACAACATGTTCCAATGCAGTGCTTGTACCAAGTTCCACCGTACGTCCTCACGCCTAAGCTTGCCAAGTGCCCATGATGCCCAATCCAGTGGCCAGGAGATGAGGAGCATAATACTCCCCAGTCAAACAGCATGCACGTGATCATGAAAAGTCAATCAGGCTTAGAGTTCTTGGGCCAGAATTTCTCACAAAAAACCTCCATATGGGCCATCTTACCCCCCTTGGTTTGTAATTTATTTTCTTTTCTTTCAATTTCTTTTAATTGTTTTAATTATTATGTAACTGTTTCCGGAATGTAATAGTAATTAGGTTTATTGCTTTTTTTTACTTTCCGCATCTTTATCAAAAACGGGTCTTTGTTTTTTGGCGATGTATAGACCCGCGCCTTGTAATAGCGTAGCTTTTACCTTTCCGTATTTTACTTTCCGCACTCCTAACTGCTAAATTGCATGAAAGAATGTATGATAATTAAAAAACAACTCGTAGCTCACAATTGCATGATCCAAGATAAATGTTAAACTAAAAACAACACACAATGCACACGCCACTTCTAGGGTACGCCTCACTCGTTTCCTTCGAACGTGGTCGTCAAGTATAGGGTGTTTTAGCGGTCGCCCTTATGTCTAAGATCCAGTTGTCTCGAAACGGTTGCCTCGGATTAAAAAGGATCTAGGACATTAGGGTTACTTCTAAGGTGTCCTACTATTGCTTCGGTGACCACACTGTCCCTACAATCGAATTGACCCGAACACCTCCAACGATGGTGCTACCTACCTCTCAATGGTGGGATGGCACTATCTTAAGGACTCTTACACATCCTAATTCCTTAGGGTAGGTAGATGACTCAAGGGTACTTGCTCTCTCAAAAACAAACAAAAAAATCTTTTCGCACCTACACTTTCAAAAATATTTCATACACTCTTGAGGACAGATACAAGAGTTACTTAGAAATTTTTCAATGAAACTTTTTCAAAACCCACTCACATTTGAAAAGCAAACATTTTTGAAAACATAAGAGCAAGTACCTAAGAGCCCGTGGATAACCACAGATAGAAAGGGTGTTAACACCTTCCCTTTCTATAAATCTACCTCCCGAACCGAGAGACATTCTCAAAAAGGAATTTTGTTGTGCTTTTGTCCTTTCCATGTTGGAGAACATAAAAGACGGTGGCGACTCTTGCTTACCGCGACATACGCGATCCAGCTTTAAATAGTCAGTTCTATTTCCACTGATCACACCCTCGATAAAAGATCGTAGTCCCTCGATGACCCTCAATGTTGCCTTCGGTAAAAGATCTAGTCCCTAAACGATATTACTAAAACGTCCCATAGGTTGCCTCCTGTGAATATATAAATGTCCCACGCCCGTCCCTTTACATCCTATGACGGGGCTTCTAACCAAATCAATGGTAAGATAGCAACATCTAAAGGAGGATGAAAATAACATTAAGACCTTTTGAGTGGGAAGGATGCTCCAAGTTACTCGCTTGCTCACAACAAAAACATTTTATACATCAACACTTTCATCTTGAAACATTTTTAAAAGACAAAACACTTTGTACGCGTTTTTATAGAAACGAGAACCATTACAAAGACACTTTTCAAAATCACTTTCAAAAACACATTCCACGAACACCTCTTTGAACTATTTTCAAAACAACACTTTGTACGCATTCTTATAGAAACGAGAGCCATTACAAAGATGTTTTCAAAATACATTTAAAACTCACCACAAGCACATTTTCAAACAAAAAGCAAGTGATCTAGAAAGAAACTAAGAGCCTGTAGATAACTACGGATGGAAAGGGTGCTAATACCTTCCCTTTTCATAACCTACCCCCCGAACTCAAGAAATAATCTTGAAAGGTTTTTCCTGTTCTTTTCAACCTTTCCTTATTCGATAAAAGAAAAGTTGGTGGCGTCTCTTGCTATCCGCAACAACTGCGATCAAACACAAAACACCCAAGTCAGTTCTCCCACCGTGTTACACAATATTCTTAAAAGAAAATCCATATCAGAGATAAGAAATTCAATTGGAACCACCTGTCATGATATAATATGCATGAATGCACGATTATGCATGTAATGTTTCACCATTTCCAGGAAAATCCAAGATTTTTCATCAAGAACAAAAGGAAACAAGATATAAACAAATCATCATTAAAGAAAGATACTTCTCATATCACAAGAATAAATCATCCATACACAATATTCTCGATAAAACGAGTTCATACAGATAAAAGTCAAAAGGAACACGTCCAGCAAAACTGGCGGTGAACCTAACAAGTACAAAGAGGTCAACCAAAAGTGAGAAATGATGTAAAACTCCAAACCGAGCTTTGAGCTTTTACAAGTCTTAATTCACTTGAGCCAACTGGGCATCTCTCCCTTTCAAACGGGCTTTGGTTGTTAGCTTCTGATCACTTTTCTTATTGAGATCATCAACCTGATTAGTCAACTGGTCAATCTGCACTGCTGACCTTGGACCTTCTTTTCCAAACTCTCTTGTTGTTTACGAGCCTCTTAAGATTTGGATTCCTATTCTCGAAGTCATTTCTTCAAAGCTTTGACTTCTTCTCTGTGATTTGCTTGCCTTTTGTCTTTGGACAACTGAAGACTTTCAAGCTTTTACTAACTTTTCACGAGATTGGCTTGAATTTTCCCACATCTTCTGTCCAAACTGAAGTGCGAGAACTTTCAACTCTTGGCCTCTTTAGTCTTTAAAGCAAACCATGCTCTTCCAACACCTTGTCTTTTAGTATAGCTTCATGAAGAATATTCTTTCTCTCTTGCACAACAAAAGAAAGCTCCATACTCTGCTCTTGCTTTTCCAATTCTAACTTGAGACTATCAGCTTCAGTCTGCTTATAGAATTCCATTGGCATAAACTTGGACACATCTGGAACAAATTGTTGACTAGGCGATTCACGAGGAACTGATTGGTTGACAATGACGTCTAGTGCTAACTGAACATCTACTAACGAATAAAAAATAGGTTGTGAATGCAACGATGCTTCCTTCTTGAAAGGTATCAACCTCACCTTTACTTGATTCTTGATCCACTGCACATATGGATTGAGGGCTAAGCATCCCCTTTGACCAAAGAAAGTTTTTCCTTTTCTATGAACATAACTCCAAGACATTCTTATCCTTTCTAACAAGATAGTATTTTCACCTTTGTCGAAATAAACGGTTTCTTCCACTTCACGATCATTGGGTTGATCGGTCATAATGTACCCTAGCTGACATCGTGCTAAGATATGATTGAAATTGATAAAACCTTTCGTCCCCATGAGAGAACATTGGAAAATCCTCCACAGCTTGTGATGATTTCTCTTACGCCTCTTTTTTTTCCAGACAACATCATAAGAAGTCAGATCCGTAATCCTCTGAGACCAAAGAAGAGTATATGTCAAGTCGACAAATGAGCCTCTGGTGGGGATATGCAACATAAACCACTTATACAAAAGATGAACGCAACAGACAACACTTCCTTTCTTTCCATGTCAGGAATAAATAGCATAATAAAAGTTGGCAAGAATCATCGGCACCGGGTTTCCATTCATGAAAACACAGATTGCTGAGAAATCTACGAAATTCTCTACATTGGGCAAGATGACAATACCATAAATCATGGCGGCCAAAAGTGCATTGAACGCAAACCAATATTTGTTTTATGCAAACTTTTTAGCTTTGTTTATCATAAATCTCATATGAAAATCGGATGTGCAACTTTGTTCTATCTAATTACTTTTTACATCGCTAAGATTCAAATAAAGAGCCTTAGCGATAGCCACATAATCGGGAACCTCGAGCATACAAATGAAGGGAACACGACTTGTGATCTCGACATCAAGGATATAAGAATATTCCTCAAGTGTGGGTGCTAGCGGATATTCCTGGAAAGTGAAATAACGCAGTTGCGGATCATTGAATTACAGCAGCGGCACCATAGATCACTTCTCATACCCGTCATTCAACAATGGCAACAAATTCCCATAATGATTTCTGAAAATCTTCTCATTAGGACCGGTCATAAGAATCCTCACTTCTCTTATCAGAGCCAAAGAAAAGCCTTGAAAATGGTAACAAGATGTCTTCCTAAGCATCTCTTTGCCTATATCTGTGATGTTATCCATCCCTGATGAAAATGAGGATCTGAGATTAACCTATAAATGGCATGCATATGCAAATTAACTTTTTTTCATACATATTTTTTTATACAATTCTTTTGTAAAAATAAATATGCTATGATGCAAGGTCAATAATCATGGAATCATGGTTTCCACAATGCTGGTTGTTGTACTGTCTCTGAACATGACAAGAATGCCATAACCATAAATCTGGAACATAACCAGAAAACCATAGTCACCAATAAAACATACGGTCACCATCAGAATAAATTCACCATCTGTACCTGTAAAGATTATTCCTGCCCTACTCACGGGTGAAATCTAGGTCAGGATAAAGCCAATGGTAACTCAGAATCCTGAGTTCGCTTGAAAATACAATCATCATACACCTACGTGATACTGATAGTACCTCATTAAAACCTCATATGAGCGTGGACGAAATTACCGCACTAGAAAGATCTACATCCCCTATCCGTCATGTTCCACTCTATTCCAATGTGTTCGTAAGAGTTTATAACTTTGGTCTGGGTATGGGGTCCTTTACCTCAATAATAACACCCACCTAACAAGGAAACACATAATCTAGCACAACACTAGTATATGGAAAGCAATAAGTATGCAATGCAAACATATGCTCATATAAACATGCATAAATGTGTAAACTGTAAAGCATAAAAAATAAACACCCAAAGAAAAAAAACATGAGCTAGGAGTGAGTCTGAGATGGAACAACATTTGGTCAACCCTTCCTCAGTGAGGTCGCCAACTGAAACAACTGGAGAAAATATCATAAAGAGAAAATCAATGAAGTCGCCATCGAACATTTTTTATCCCACGGGAAGGGAAATGTAAACATCGACTAAACCTAAGAAGGGTGAAATCACGATCAAACGACCAAGAGATACAAGTAAGGGAGTCTATTATGCAAGGGGAAGGTATTAGCACCCCTCACATCCATGGTGCTCCACGAGATCCACTTTTGTTGTTCTAATTAAAGGGTGTGGTCTAACCTAAAGCTTACGAGCTAAAGGAAAAATGTAAAGAGGGAATGCATGTAAAAGAAAACACGAGGAAAAGAAGGAAATGTTTATTAAGTTTCGCTTGTCTAGGCCCTGCGACCAAATGCCTATGTATCCCTTTTAAGGAATTAGAGTGTCGTAGTTCGCCTCAAAAGCTTTTGTTTTTTTATGGATAATGCTGCATTCGTATCCTTACGGTTAGGATTGCAATTCGTGCTTGGCATTGTAGCTCGTAAAAGACTCATGCTCAGTCTCTGCACACTTAGCATTTCCAAGTTGTTCGAATTTGAAACAACACATCCTTATTGAAAGGGTTTTAAAGGGAAAAAGGGTCTGAAAACAAAAAAAAAATGTTTGCATTGGTTTATACTTTTTATTATGAAATAATTTGCAACTTGAACCGTAATAAAGTCCAAAAGTGAAAATAGAGCGGGGCTCAGTCTAAATCGATTTGCTCTACCTCACAAGACTCAACTGCATACAAATTGTGTCTTCCTTTATTAACTGTTTTAGAATTTTCAAAGAAAAAGAGGTTTTAGTTTTAAGGATGCAAAAGAAAAAAGAAATAACTTCTAAGGGAAACTATCTATCTTTATCCCTAATGTTATCATTCTATGATGGCCCTAAGGTTCGGATAATAAAAAGGTAAGTATATCCAACCTGATTCGATAAAAAGACAAGAAATCCTAAGGGAACATGCAAAGGATACAACCTAATATCCAACTTGAATCGAAAATGAAACAAGCAATCCTAAGAGATCATGCAAAGGTAGAAGCACAAACATAAGTGTGATCAAACACATAATCGAGTCGAAGCCAAAAAAACATTGGGTACGATCTAGAAACAAACAAATGAGTCTAATGGATCTCCAAGTGGGAGTAAGGAACTCTTTCAACTTAATTTGCTCGAGCACTGGCATCAAGTAACAACTCGGAGCATCAACATCGAGTGACACGAGCTAACATCGTTAAAATGAATGACAAAATGTAAGGGTTGATTACGAACCCTCATCCACTTTATTCGACTCAATGGATTAGAATAGGCACGGTTCAAAGCATCAACGCATAGTGCGAGCTAGTAATGACACGGACTAGAATGCGTGGGGGCCGATTGTGATCCCTCCTCCACTTTATTGACTCGATAGAAAGCACAATGTAAAAGGGAAGGGGAATTTCCTACTTTGAGTACTTTAGCATAAACGCCTCCTTTTGAGGTCTTTAAAAAAGCAACAAGAAATCGCTCCTTTTAGAGTCTTTTTCAAACAAAAACATTGCCTCATTTAGAGGTATTTGAATAGAACAAACATCGCCTCACTTGAGGATTTTAAACAGATTTCCCACCTAAAGTAGGTACTCGGAGTCATGCATCTTTATTCGTACTTCTCATGGAAAAGAAAGCATTAAATGATGCGGAAAAATAAACCAGAATCAATGTAATACCAAACGAACAAAAGTTCGTAGCAAGCAAAAGCAGAATAACTCCAGAAAACTTCGCGCAAGATAGCATCAACAATGCAATAGTAAGAATATTCTTCAAAGCATCAAATAAGCACTATGAGCATGCGTGTCAGACATGTCCACAATAAACAGAACACCTGCACCAAAAAATTTTAACTAGACAAAAACACAAACAATGCATATATCGCATGAAATGAGAATCAAAGTAAATCGCATAGGAAGTGAATCCACAAATAAAGTGGTTGTTGCACCTCAAAATTTTCCCTCCCATCTTTGAGACAAAATGGTTCAAGATACTTCCTCATGCCCATGAAGATCTTAAACACTCAAGACTTATCAAGGATTGATCATATGAACTCTCCTCCTAAGAAATTGACGTACAACTAGGGTTTTTCTTCTCTCAAAGGAAATTGAGTTTCAAATGCCTCAAATGGATTTCATGGTTTCGCATATGTCTCAAACTATCCTCATGCCAAATTTCAATCCTTACATCACAAATTTGCTCAGTCAATTGCTCAGATGATTGAAAATCAACTGTATTGGACAAAAGTCAATTTTGACCAATTGACAGTCAAAATTTATCATTTTGGTCAACATCAAGATTTTGAGATTGCATTCATCATTTGATCAAGGGTTGATCATGATTCATCAAAAAAACTCAAGATTCATCAAAACTCAAAAGTTACTATATTAGGGTTTTCTTAAGGAGAAGTCACTTGAACTTTTACCAAGCACAACTTTCACATACTTTATTATAAATTTCTTAACCGAAGCTCATTTTGAGGGGAATTCAATTCTCTACAACTATTTTTATCTAAGCTCAAGGCCAAAAATGCTTCATTTGAGAGATATGAGCCAAAACTTTACAAATCGTTTTAAAAGTCAACAAAAAGACATCTTTTGTCAAAGAAATTTACATCAAGTTAAAAAATTCAAATGAAAAATGACCAACATAAAAGTTGTCGGAGAAATCTTGAGCTTTCCAAAAAGTCTAAGATCATCTTCATATGACAAAAATTGAGAAAGTTATGATTGGTGCAAGTTGAGAAATTTTGAGAAAATGCATAAAGTTCAAATTGACCAAACTTAAATTTTTGGGCTAATGGGCCTAAGTTTTAAGGTTCAAACATGTTCATGACCTCATATTAGACCTCTAAAGCCATTCATATATTTTTGTGATTTTTATTTTTTTATTTGGATTTTATTCATTTAAATGCAAGTTAAATCAAATAAAATATAAAAACATTGGATTAAGGCGCATGGTTAATGTTTTTAATCATGTTGGAGGCCCAAAAATCCACCTTGAAGCTGAAGAAGTCGTGTGGCCTTATTTGAAACAAGTCTTCATTAGTTTTGGAAGATTTCAACTTATTTTCAAACAAAATCAAATATATGATTTTATGAGATGTCCATGCCCACCACTTGACCTAATCTTCTCTAATATAAATACATAACACATTCAGACATCAAAAAACATGCAAGGCTGCCTCAAGAACAAACCTTCAAAATCTCAAATTTTTCAAGAACTAGGGAAAACTCAAACCCTTATCTCCAGCCGTTTTCAGTCCATTCCAAGCATCAATCAAGCTTCCTGAAGACTCCAGGAACTCATTCTAATCATCCTTGAAGCTCGTAGTATCCCAGATCATCACAACCAAGTATCACCGGTTTGTTGAACTTTCTTGAACTCAAACTCATAATTCATGCATTGTTGATTGATTATATGCACACATACCTATTTATAATGATGTTAGGACTTGTTTAGAATCATCGTTTGCAAGTTTTGATGTAGGAATGAAGATCTTCCATTGTTAGGGTAGTTTGAAACATTTTCTTTGAAACTCACTCTACAGGCATTTTCAGGTCAAACTAATGCCACTGTTGGAATCGCAAGGGTCAAATTAGGGAGATAGGGTCCCTGTTATGATCTAACTCATGTGTTTGTTAGGTTTTCAACAAAACCTTCATCGGAGAAGATGATCGGAACTAAGGTTCTGGCGCTTCTCTGATCTAGCTGTTTTATTATATAATGTTTGATATGTGTTTGAAAAACACAACACCAGCGTAGCTCAGATGGTTGGAGATGGAGACCTGTGACATGAGAGATATGGGTTCGATCCCTACATTTTACAATGATTTTATTTCTTTTTCAGGATTTACAAAGCAGGTTTATCATATGTTGATTCATTCTCATTCCATGTCACAAACACCACTATGGCGGTAGAAGGGCATACTGGTGAAGAGAAGGGCGTGGATTCAACTCCCACCCCATGCATTTTTGTTTTCCTTATTTTTCTAACCATATTTTTATTCCATTTTCTTAATTAATTCACTTTCTAATTAACCATTGACAAACCTTAAACTCTCTTCAAAACCCTAACAAATTAAGATTAGGTTTCTTTTAGTTAGTAATTAATTTTTTGACATATTTTTATTTATTGGTTAATTAGACTTTTCTTAATATTAAAATAAATTAGAATTTAGGTTTTATTACTATTATCACTTAAATTATTTTCTACAAAAACACCAAAAATATTTTTAAAAAATTTGAACATTTTTTCTTATTTCTTACTTCTATTTAGTTTCCTAGAACAAGTGTATAGGTTTGCACAACTAATGTAATAGCGTAGATTTACATTTTTGCATTTTTTTCTAATTATGTAACTGCTTACATGATGTAATAACTTAGATTTTACTTTCTGCACAGTATATAATTGCTAGTAATTAGGGTTTGTGTGACAAAACTAAAAGTAAATCTAGAAAACCCTAATTTCCAAGACTAAATAACTGAAACTAATACAATTTGCACACATCACCTCTAGGGTAAACCTCTCTTGTTGCTCTACGAAACATTGGTCACGTCCCTCGAAAGTAGGGTGTGATCGGTGGATCTGGAACTGACTGTTTAACGCTGGTTCGCGAAATGTCGCGGTAAGCAAGAGTCGCCACCGTCTTTTATTTTCTCCAACATGGAAAGGACAAAAGCATAGAAAAATTCCTTATGAGATTGTCTCTCGGTTCGGGAGGTAGATTTATAGAAAGGGAAGGTGTTAGCACCCTTTCTATCCATGGTTATCCATGGGCTCTTAGATACTTGCTCATTGTGTTTTCAAAAGTGTTTGCTTGCTTTTCAATTGTGAGTGGGTTTGAAAAAGTTTCGTTTAAAGTTTCAGATCGACTCTTGTATCAGTCCTCAAGAGTGTTTGAAAAGTTGTTTTTGAAAGCTTTTTTGAAAAGTGTCGGTGTGAAAAGAAGTTTTTGATTTTGTTTTGAATTAGAGCAAGTATCTACGAGTCATCTACCTACCCTAAGGAATTAGGCTGTGTAAATGTCCTTAAGGTAGTGCCATCCCACCATTGAGGGGTAGGTAGCACCACCGTTGGAGGTGTTTGGGTCAATTCGATTTATCGGGACAGTGTAGTCGCCAGAGCAATAGTAGGACACCTTAGAAGCTACCCTTATGCCATTAATCCTTTTTTATTCCGAGGCAACCTTTCCGAGGCAACTGGATCAACGGACATAAGGACTTACTAAAACGTCCTATACTCGACGACCACAATTCGAGCTTGTAGGGACAGTGTGGTCACCAGAGCAACAGTAGGACACCTTAGAAGCTACCCTTATGCCATGTTCATGGACATAAGGACTTACTAAAACGTCCTGTACTCGACGACCACGTTTCGAGGGGGCAAGGCAACAGTGAGGCGTACCCTAAGAGTGGTGTGTGAATTGTGTGTCATTTTCAATTATGTTTTATCTTGATCATGCATTGGATGAGCTACGCTTTGATTTTATTTAGGCCATTCATTCTTTCATGCAATAGTTAGCAGTTAAAAGGTGCGGGAATTAAAATGCGGAAAATAAAGGTCCTACGCTATTACAAGGCGCGGGTCTATACATCGCCAAATTAACAAAGACCTGATTTGAATAAAAATGCGGAAAGTAAAGGTCCTAATTATTATTACAAGGCTTTGAGCAATTACATAAGATTTAAAAGAAACATAAGAATACGCGTGCAAAAAGAAATTGGAATGAGTGTGCGAGGGCGTTGGACCCTTTAAAGAAATTAAATTGAAATTAAAAGTTAATTAATGATTAAATAAAGAAAAGAAATTATTTTTTATATTTTTTGTATTTAATGGAAATAAAGAGAATTAATTAAAATTAGAAATTAAATAAAACCCTAGTTCTAAATTGTTTTTAATTATTAAAGAAAGAATATTTAAGTTTTAACCTAATTTATTCTAATTAATTAATGACATATTTATTTACAAAATAATTAGGAATTAATAATAATGGTAATAAGAAAATTATTTGTTAAGCAAAAAGAATAAAAATGCTAAAACCTAATTTCTACATTTTTTTAATTATTTAAGAAAAAACATTAAAATTTTAACCTAAATTAACCTAAGTTGATTATTAAATCTATGTACAAAAATATTAATGCATAAAACATTAAATAAAATGTCTTTTTATTTTTTGATTTCTGATTTTTTTGGTTTTATTTTATTATGAAAATTAAATTGAGAATTAAAAGAAACAATTAAAATAATTAAAATAAATAAAAGAGAAAAGAAAAAGAGAGGAAGAATATACAAACAATGGGGGGTTTCTGCCCAATTTGGAGGTGTTGCAAATAATTTGGCCCATTCAATTCCAGGCCTTTTTTACTTTCTGGCGCTTGTGTATGGGATGTTTGACCAGTGTACATGGTGGACTGCTTGTGATGGCAATCAGATTGAGGCTTCTGGGCGCGTGGCAAGCTAGATGGTGAGGCTTCATGATGGTCCTTGGATAGCATACCGCATAGGAACGCGTTAGAGGAAAAATTATTGAATAAGTGGGGGACCTGGGAATCGAACCCAGGTCCCAATGCCTGTAGGACAACGCACAAGCCAACTGAGCCAACGCGTTAGTTTGTATGTATAATGGACAATGATCAATATAATGGAAAAAGTAGGATTACGCTGAACCAAAAAATAAAACGCGCTAAATTTGAATCAGCCAACCACGTTCATCCACACTAGCCTTCTTCTTCGTTTTGCCTGTATTTATAAAACAGATAGCGGGGGTTTTAAACCCCCACTAAGCTTCAACCTGAAAAATAGCGATTAGGATTCAAGCAAGCATAAAAAGGGCGCGATGGGTGATTCAGCTTCGTTTGAATGTCCTGATTTCAGTGGTACAGGTTTGATTGGCTAATTTTGCCTTATGCGTAAAACCCCAAAATTGGAGCTCTGAAACCCTAAGAAACGTCCATGGCAACTTTCTATACAGGCAGCCATTCTTCAATTGAATTGTGCCATTAGCTTCAGAATCATCATGTTAGTATAAATCAATCATTAAAAATCACAAATGATGCATGAAATTTAAAACACGATTATGAATTTTTTGTGAAAAAGTGCAACATGGTTCTACCAATTCCTTGTGCGTGGAGACTGGAATGGTATTGAGACACGTTCAGGAAGGTCCCAGCAATCGTTTGAAATACTTTTTGAGCTTTGAATCACCTTGTATCTATGAAAACGGTTTTCAAACTTTTTGTCAAAAAGTCCAAGTTTGTTCTATGCCTTCTGCGCAGCTTCTTGTCCCCTTGGCAATAGGTTTCACTTATGCTTATGTATGTGAATGAATTAGGTCAGAAAAATCAAGCCCAAAGCCTTTGCATTGATGATTTTGAATATTTGATTTTCATGATCTTTTTTCAATCTTTTTCAATCCTTTCTTATGCCAATCCTTGCCAATCATATTGAATCTTTCCTTATTGAATGGTGCACGAAATATTGAGTGAATTCTATGCACAAAAAGATTTGAAAAGTATGATTTAGTATTTTTCTCATGATTAATTTCAATTAAATGAATTAATAAGATTAAAAATTCAATTAATTAATTAAAAATAAGAAAATAACTCCCTTTAAAGTAAATGGGTCGTGCATAGCTTTTGGATAATGATTCATGGAAGAAATTGAGGCCCATTAGCAATTTTGAGGTATTTGAAGCAAAGTTGACTTTTCAAAATTCCCAAAAATTTCCCAACTTCCACAAGGCATATCTTGCTCAAATTTTAAGCTTTGATCATGTTCTTGGACATTTTGGAGAGGTCTTGAAGTGCTATAACCAATGCCTTTGGTCCCATGTCATTTTGATTTACCAATATCAAGTTATGGTCTTTGACTTAAAGTGCCTTTTTGTTGACTTTTGAAAATGACCTATAATGTTGAGATTGATAACTTTTTGTGAGAGCATTTCTTGGACTTGAAGTGTGAAGATGAGTTGTAGGAAATGTCATTCTCTTCAAAATGAGATTTGGATGGAATTTTTCTGATAAACCATGTGGAAGTTATGCCCTGGTCAATTTGCAGTTGACTTTTTCAGCTGTCCAAAAATAGAAACTTTTGCATCTTGGGACATTTTGAGCCATGCCTTGAGAATCATGATCAAGAATTGATCAAATGATGTTTGTGGCTTCAAAAATAAGATGTTGACCAAAATTTTTGACTTTTGACTGTCAAATGACCATTTTGCCCCTACAGTTGACTGTGAAGCAATTAGGGTTTTTGACTGTGCAATTTGATGTTGTGAGTCTTGAAACTTGGCATATGGATGCTTGAAAATGTTTATAGGCATATGGGACTTGTTTGGACCCTTGGAAACTTCAATTTCTTTGCTAGAACCAAAACCCTAATTTTTGACTATTAGGAGGCAATTGGATTGTGCAACCCTTGGGAGATTTTGAAGTTTGATCTTGACAAATCTTGAAGAATATGGGAGGGAAAATTTTGGGGTACAACAGTTGCCCCTGTTCAATCTTCTTAAACCTGAGGATGTAGATTGGCTTGCGTGCCTTTCGTGATCCGAAGGTGGAAGATGATTGAACACTAGAGTGCCCAGAAATTTGCACTCACATAGCAGAGTGTCAGCAGTATGATGCAGGGAATGGGCTTACAGATGCCATTTGGAGATTGATGGATAGGAAGATGGGCTTACAGATGCCATGTTTAAGAGGTGATGGATAGGTGGATGGGCTTATAGATGCCATCGGGAGGTTGTCGATCGCGTAAGAGATTCCTTAGCGAGAACTTGCGTACCTGAGGAAGAAAAATGATTACCTGACTTGTTGCAGGAGTTGGTCTTCAAACTCTTTGTGTAGATACGCCCTGGCTGGATATAGGAATCGGATCTTTAAACTCTTCAGACGTACCCTGGAAAGATACATGAATCGGGTCTGGTAATTCTAGTCGTCAACAGATACACCCTGGCAGGATACAGGAATCGGATCTGGAACTTCAAAAGGTTTTTTGTTGGTAATGATGCGATGAAGGAATCTGAGACGATTGCTACCTCAGCAGGATGATGAATGGATCAGGGACAATTACTACCTCAACGGGACGGTGAGAGAACCTTGGACGATTACTACCTCAATAGTAACGATGAGAGAACCTTGGTCGATTACTACCTCAACAGTAACAATGAGATAACCTTGGGCGATTACTACCTCAACAGTAACGATGAGAGAACCTTGGGCGATTACTACCTCAACAGTAACAATGAGAGAACCTTGGGCGATTACTACCTCAACAGTAACGATGAGAGAACCTTGGGCGATTACTACCTCAACAGTAACGATGAGAGAACCTTGGGCGATTACTACCTCAACAGTAACGATGAGAGAACCTTGGGCGATTACTACCTCAACAGTAACGATGAGAGAACCTTGGGCGATTACTACCTCAACAGTAACGATGAGAGAACCTTGGGTGATTACTACCTCAACAGTAACGATGAAGGAATCTTGGATGTCTTCTACTGAGTCTTCATCAGGAAAATCTTTAGGAATCGATTTAACTGGACCAGAGAAGGCCTTTGACTGGATCGGCATCAGAAAAATCTTTAGGAGTCGATTTAACTGAACCAGGCAAGGTCTTGGAATCTTCAACTGGGTCTTCATCAGGAAAATCTTTAGGAATCGATTTAACTGGACCAGAGAAGGCCTTTGACTGGATCGGCATCAGAAAAATCTTTAGGAGTCGATTTAACTGAACCAGGCAAGGCCTTGGAATCTTCAACTGGGTCTTCATCAGGAAAATCTTTAGGAATCGATTTAACTGGACCAGAGAAGGCCTTTGACTGGATCGGCATCAGAAAAATCTTTAGGAGTCGATTTAACTGAACCAGGCAAGGTCTTGGAATCTTCAACTGGGTCTTCATCAGGAAAATATTTAGGAATCAATTTAACTGGACCAGAGAAGGACTTTGACTGGATCGGCATCAGAAAAATCTTTAGGAATCGATTTAAATGAACCAGGCAAGGTCTTGGATTAACTTTGACTGGATAAGAATCAGAAAAATCTTAGGGTCGATTTAACTGAACCAGACGAAAGTCTTGGAATATCTTTAACTGGAATACGAATCAGGGAGATCTTAGGGTCGATCTGACTGAACCAGAGAAGGTCTTGGATTAACTTTGACTGGATAAGAATCAGAAAAATCTTAGGGTCGATTTAACTGAACCAGACGAAAGTCTTGGAATATCTTTGACTGGATAAGAATCAGAAAAATCTTAGGGTCGATTTAACTGAACCAGACGAAAGTCTTCCCTAGATGTAGTTTTTTTCTCTTTTGAGGGGACCACTAGGTCATATGAGTGGTCAGCGGTGTTTACTGATTCGTCTTTCCCTGAAACGGTAAAGGGTCAGTCATATGCAATGTCATGATGTATGAAATGCATGATATATATCAAGCCATGATGCTCTCAACATAAATGAGATTGTATGGTCTGATCCGTATATGCATGTTGTGATGTTTTTGAGTGTATTTTCGTCTAGGAAAATATATCCTTGACGAATGCCGGGAGTTAAAATCCTGGGCTGATGGTTGAAGAGAGTTCTTCGTTTCTGCTGGGGATGAAGATTGCAAGAATGAACCGGTAGGAGAAGATGACTCCGTTGGGGAATAAACTTGATGAAGAGATTACTCTGCGGGGAATAACTACTCTAGCGATCTTGCTGGGGAATAATACTCTGTGGGAGGAGAGGTGCTTCGCTGAGATGAATGAGAACTCCATTGGGGATACCATTGTTGAGTTTTGTTGAAGAATATGATGAACTCCGCTGGGGGATAGGAAAACTTCGTCGGGGACGATCTTTCCCTGGTTATTGGCTGAGGATAACCCAGTTATATCCTGGTGGGGAAATAACCTTTGAATAAAGTCGGGATACGCGTTCGTGCTCTACAGGGGGAAGCTTCCAGAATCTACTGGGGATAAGCTTACTGCTGGGGAGATGGATTCCGCTTTCCTGGGGAGGCTTTTGGACTGGACTTTCCTGGGGAAATTTTGAGATATATTAGGGAGGTGGCTCCATTGAATGTTTGGTACACCGCCGGGGAATAATCTTAGATCCAGACTGCCGGGGATGCTTGTTAAGAATGTTCGTATATTGTGCTGGGGAATGTTGAGATCTGCTGGAGGATACCCAACTTCCTTAAGGCTAACAGGATAACTCTGCTTGGGGAGAGTGTATTGACTTACTGGCTCACTCTCTGGGGAGTTAAGATATCTTGGTTGCGTTCTTCAGCCGAACTTACCTTGGTACCTTGGTGGACAGAGCAACCAGATCGCTTAGACAATTCTTATTGCCCCAGTTCCCGCGGGAGAAGATACCTGTGGAGATCTTGATAACTGCCGATTTGACCAGTCTTCTTTTGGTAAGCAAGTGACAAGATGCCGGGACATAGTCGTACATTTTTTATCCCTAACTTTTGCCTGGACCGGCCTTTCGGGTTTTCAGTCCACCGGGATACCTATTTTTGCCCAAGCCGCCTTTTCAGGTTTTCGACTTGCCGGGTGTACATATTTTTCATTTCATCCCTTATTTTTGCCCGAACCCTTTTTGGTTCTCCGGGAAGCCCTTATTTTTGCCTAGGTTTGTCAACCTAGCGGGTCTTTGATTACGCGTAGTATTTTTTCCGACTATGTCCATGCTCTCAAGATGTAGGGAGATGCCACTGTTATTGTGTTGCCACGCTACCAGAAGATGTTTGGTCATGCAAGATTTGTTGCTGGGAATTCATGTCCAATGCCCCAAGTGGCTCAGGCGGAGGTTTGCCCCTGGCTATTTGGCATCCTGAGAGATTCTCCGAATCTTGATTGGACTGCCCCAGATAATAGACCATGGTCATGCCTGCCCCTTGATTAGAAGTGCTTCTTCCATTTGAGCTTTTGTTGAGAAGATTTTGTTCGTTAGATATTCGTCGTGCGAATTTCTCTGCTGTTCAAACAAAAAGTCATATGCAAACAAGGTTATGTTAAAAATGCAACGCTTATGTCTGTCTTGAAATTTTTTGAAAATGAATTTTTAGTAAAACAAGCAAGTTTTGTAAATTGTGGTGTCAACTCGTTATTTTACCGCAAGCCTTAAGGAGTCAGGATACCTTTCGTAACAGTATACTTTTGAATTAACCCGTGCTTCAGCTAGGACTTTTAAGGGTTATAACGTGGCCTGGTTCACGGTTTAAGAAACAAAGGATAAAGGCTCAAATTATTTGTACCCACCCACTCTTCGTGATGTTCTTCAAACCTAAGCTCAGTTGATCGTGCGTTAGACCTTGTTTGAGTCTTTGCTCTGAAATTCCAGTGATGGTTCGGATGTTGAACGTTTATTTGAATAGGCAGTCATTTTTGTTTGGTTTAGGGTTTGTAAGACCTCTTTCTTTTTCTTTCATTATCCCTGTTTTTTGCCTGAACTGTTTCTTTTTGGAATTACAGTCAGCGGGATGCCCCAGTTTTGTAAGTCTCCTTCATAGGTTTTGACTTAATGGGTTTTTATTTTTGAGATATAATGACTGCCTATCCTTATGATTATTCGGAATCATCACTGTCTTCTTTTTTTTTTGTAAGGACCTCTTTGGTGCCATTTGTTATGCACTTGGATCAACTGAGAGAACTACCCTGCCCCAGGTTATGATTAAGGGTTTTAAATTTCGAAAAGAAAAACTCCTACTTCTTTGGCTCAGAGGGGTTGACGAGGGATTATCTTCCTTATAACTCCAGTGTTTAGGGATTGAAACAATGCATGTACCTCATCAGCGGGGTCTGTTCAAAAGAATACTGTAGATTGCGGTATCGTTTTCGTCATCCTCCCTCAAGAGGCTTAGAATTATTAATCGAGCATTGAACATCACAAAAAATGAAAGCAATTTTAAATAGTGAATACGAGATAATTACTTCAAAACAGACATGTGTAGTGCATTAATGAAATAACAATGTTTAACATGAATAAATGTTTGAACAATCAAAAGAAAATCACAACTTGAAAAATTCTAATGAACAAAAGTCTCCTAATCTCAGGGCTTGCTACTTCAAATGGTGAATCCTGTAGGGATGCTAGAAGCACTCAGCCTGGCCATCTTGGGTGAATTCCACAGCTCCTTCATCAATCAGGTCCTGGATCTTGTTCTTCAAGGTCCAACAATCATCTGTAGCATGCCCCGGGCTGTCAGAATGATATGCGCAGCGGGTGTTGGGGTTATACCTTGAAGGTGTCCTGTTGGGATTCTTGGGAGGGTCCCTTAGAGTTACCAAATTCAACCTCAACAGTTGTTGTAAAGCTTGAGGCAGCGACACGTTGAGCTTGGTGAATTGCCTTTTGGGCTTGTCTGCCTGAAGCTGGTGAGGTTGATGTTGGATTGGTGACACTGAAGCCATTTGAGGAGCTCTCCCCTTATCTTCTTGTCTCAAAAGTGGTTGAATGATGACTGGCTGTTCAACCCTAGATGTTTGCCCCAGCTGGTTACTCCGAAGCAGTTGGTTGATGAGAGCCTCGAGCTCTTCTTGTCTTTGAGCTAAGCCTTGTATGATAGTCACCTGCCCCAGCATCTGGGCCTTCATTGCATCCACCTCAGTTTGCAGATGTTTCAGCCGTTCATCCTCAGCATTATTCCTGACCAAAGTCCCCATGAGAAGTGTTCTCAGCTCTTCTTGCCCCTTGGATAGATTCAGGAGGATTTCCCTGAACCGAGTCTCTTGAGCCTGAAGGTCCTGGTTGTAATGTTGGGAAACCATTGCTGAAATAAACAGCGAAGATGGTAAGTGACATGTAACAAGGGTACCTGTAATGCAATGACATGTATGATATGCATATGCAATATTTTCAAGGATCTCGCGGGGTAAACAAGAAAATTGTTATAGTTTGCGTTTTGTAGCTTGATTGAAGGAACTGCATGTTGTTGAGAGTCCTTCTTCAAGAGTCAAAGGCTCACCATATCCAGTGGGTCGTAGTCCCGACTCAAGTCATCAACTTTGTTTTAATTTCCAAACAAACCTGGCTAGGGGAACCTTCTTCAAGAGTCAAAGCTCACCATATCAAGTGGGTCATAGCCCCTGACTCAAGTTATCATGTTTTGGCTGGGGGACAATAAATCCCCTTTGCCCCTTGCTGGACAGTTTAATTCATCATGACCTGCACCACAGACCCTTGAGATCCTTGAAATGGATTAGCCCTTATGTAGGATGCATGCAATGGTATGATGTTATGATGTTATGCTATGTGTGGCGTAACATAGGTAATCCCTGTTATGAGTCCTAATTAGGGACTGTAAACAAAACCTACAAGAAACTCAAGTGTCAGATAACAAGCATGCAAGTAGTCAAGTACGAAGGCACACAAGTCACACAAAAGAGCCCTTAGATTTTAGGCCAGCATGGGGTCTAGGTATTACCCTCTTTCTTTGTTGGTTAAGACCTGTCCTATCAAAAGTAACCGGGTTCTAGAGGATCCCAATATCACTGACTACCCTCAATCGGTCATAACTCCAGCATCGCAACCTTTTCTTGCGGCCAGAACCATCACGAGAGTTTAGCCTTAATGGGCGTAGCATACTGCTACTGTTCTATTGGCCAAGTTGGTTGATTTAAGGTTCTAAGGTCGGTTGGTGCTTAATGACTCCTCAGAAGACCCATATTCTCCTCGTTGCGACACAAGGGATATCGGTACAGACCAAGGTGCCACACCAACGTAGCCACTGTTTCACCCATGTCGGTCTACGCCGGACAGGTCCCTCACAGCTTATGCTACCTAACAGGGTATCCCCAGATCCGGGTTAGGATCTATGTAACTCCGATGCAACCCACAATTTAAAGCAAACAACGCACAACAATTGAAAAAACAGTTATGAACTATCCTAAGGTACACCTCACTTTATAAGATTCCCCAGCAGAGTCGCCAGTTCTGTGATCGGTGGATCTGGAACTGACTGTTTAACGCTGGTTCGTGAAATGTCGCGGTAAGCAAGAGTCGCCACCGTCTTTTATTTTCTCCAACATGGAAAGGACAAAAGCACAAAAAAATTCCTTATGAGATTGTCTCTCGGTTCGGGAGGTAGATTTATAGAAAGGGAAGGTGTTAGCACCCTTTCTATCCATGGTTATCCATGGGCTCTTAGATACTTGCTCATTGTGTTTTCAAAAGTGTTTGCTTGCTTTTCAATTGTGAGTGGGTTTGAAAAAGTTTCGTTTAAAGTTTCAGATCGACTCTTGTATCAGTCCTCAAGAGTGTTTGAAAAGTTGTTTTTGAAAGCTTTTTTGAAAAGTGTCGGTGTGAAAAGAAGTTTTTGATTTTGTTTTGAATTAGAGCAAGTATCTACGAGTCATCTACCTACCCTAAGGAATTAGGCTGTGTAAATGTCCTTAAGGTAGTGCCATCCCACCATTGAGGGGTAGGTAGCACCACCGTTGGAGGTGTTCGGGTCAATTCGATTTATCGGGACAGTGTAGTCGCCAGAGAAATAGTAGGACACCTTAGAAGCTACCCTTATGCCATTGATCCTTTTTTATTCCGAGGCAACCTTTCCGAGGCAACTGGATCAACGGACATAAGGACTTACTAAAACGTCCTATACTCGACGACCACAATTCGAGCTTGTAGGGACAATGTGGTCACCAGAGCAACAGTAGGACACCTTAGAAGCTACCCTTATGCCATGTTCATGGACATAAGGACTTACTAAAACGTCCTGTACTCGACGACCACGTTTCGAGGGGGCAAGGCAACAGTGAGGCGTACCCTAAGAGTGGTGTGTGAATTGTGTGTCATTTTCAATTATGTTTTATCTTGATCATGCATTGGATGAGCTACGCTTTGATTTTATTTAGGCCATTCATTCTTTCATGCAATAGTTAGCAGTTAAAAGGTGCGGGAATTAAAATGCGGAAAATAAAGGTCCTACGCTATTACAAGGCGCGGGTCTATACATCGCCAAATTAACAAAGACCTGATTTGAATAAAAATGCGGAAAGTAAAGGTCCTAATTATTATTACAAGGCTTTGAGCAATTACATAAGATTTAAAAGAAACATAAGAATACGCGTGCAAAAAGAAATTGGAATGAGTGTGCGAGGGCGTTGGACCCTTTAAAGAAATTAAATTGAAATTAAAAGTTAATTAATGATTAAATAAAGAAAAGAAATTATTTTTTATATTTTTTGTATTTAATGGAAATAAAGAGAATTAATTAAAATTAGAAATTAAATAAAACCCTAGTTATAAATTGTTTTTAATTATTAAAGAAAAAATATTTAAGTTTTAACCTAATTTATTCTAATTAATTAATGACATATTTATTTACAAAATAATTAGGAATTAATAATAATGGTAATAAGAAAATTATTTGTTAAGCAAAAAGAATAAAAATGTTAAAACCTAATTTCTACATTTTTTTAATTATTTAAGAAAAAACATTAAAATTTTAACCTAAATTAACCTAAGTTGATTATTAAATCTATGTACAAAAATATTGATGCATAAAACATTAAATAAAATGTCTTTTTATTTTTTTATTTCTGATTTTTTTGGTTTTATTTTATTATGAAAATTAAATTGAGAATTAAAAGAAACAATTAAAATAATTAAAATAAATAAAAGAGAAAAGAAAAAGAGAGGAAGAATATACAAACAATGGGGGGTTTCTGCCCAATTTGGAGGTGTTGCAAGGAATTTGGCCCATTCAATTCCAGGCCTTTTTTACTTTCTGGCGCTTGTGTGTGGGATGTTTGACCAGTGTACATGGTGGACTGCTTGTGATGGCCATCAGATTGAGGCTTCTGGGCGCGTGGCAAGCTAGATGGTGAGGCTTCATGATGGTCCTTGGATAGCATACTGCATAGGAACGCGTTAGAGGAAAAATTATTGAATAAGTGGGGGACCTGGGAATCGAACCCAGGTCCCAATGTCTGTAGGACAACGCACAAGCCAACTGAGCCAACGCGTTAGTTTGTATGTATAATGGACAATGATCAATATAATGGAAAAAGTAGGATTACGCTGAACCAAAAAATAAAACGCGCTAAATTTGAATCAGCCAACCACGTTCATCCACGCTAGCCTTCTTCTTCGTTTTGCCTGTATTTATAAAACAGATAGCGGGGGTTTTAAACCCCCACTAAGCTTCAACCTGAAAAATAGCGATTAGGATTCAAGCAAGCATAAAAAGGGCGCGATGGGTGATTCAGCTTCGTTTGAATGTCCTGATTTCAGTGGTACAGGTTTGATTGGCTAATTTTGCCTTATGCGTAAAACCCCAAAATTGGAGCTCTGAAACCCTAAGAAACGTCCATGGCAACTTTCTATACAGGCAGCCATTCTTCAATTGGATTGTGCCATTAGCTTCAGAATCATCATGTTAGTATAAATCAATCATTAAAAATCACAAATGATGCATGAAATTTAAAACACGATTATGAATTTTTTGTGAAAAAGTGCAACATGGTTCTACCAATTCCTTGTGCGTGGAGACTGGAAAGGTATTGAGACACGTTAAGGAAGGTCCCAGCAATCGTTTGGAATACTTTTTGAGCTTTGAATCACCTTGTATCTATGAAAACAGTTTTCAAACTTTTTGTCAAAAAGTCCAAGTTTGTTCTATGCCTTCTGCGCAGCTTCTTGTACCCTTGGCAATAGGTTTCACTTATGCTTATGTATGTGAATGAATTAGGTCAGAAAAATCAAGCCCAAAGCCTTTGCATTGATGATTTTGAATATTTGATTTTCATGATCTTTTTTCAATCTTTTTCAATCCTTTCTTATGCCAATCCTTGCCAATCATATTGAATCTTTCCTTATTGAATGGTGCACGAAATATTGAGTGAATTCTATGCACAAAAAGATTTGAAAAGTATGATTTAGTATTTTTCTCATGATTAATTTCAATTAAATGAATTAATAAGATTAAAAATTCAATTAATTAATTAAAAATAAGAAAATAACTCCCTTTAAAGTCAATGGGTCGTACATAGCTTTTGGATAATGATTCATGGAAGAAATTGAGGCCCATTAGCAATTTTGAGGTATTTGAAGCAAAGTTGACTTTTCAAAATTCCCAAAAATTTCCCAACTTCCACAAGGCATATCTTGCTCAAATTTTAAGCTTTGATCATGTTCTTGGACATTTTGGAGAGTTCTTGAAGTCCTCTAACCAATGCCTTTGGTCCCATGTCATTTTGATTTACCAATCTCAAGTTATGGTCTTTGACTTAAAGTGCCTTTTTGTTGACTTTTGAAAATGACCTATAATGTTGAGATTGATAACTTTTTGTGAGAGCATTTATTGGACTTGAAGTGTGAAGATGAGTTGTAGGAAATGTCATTCTCTTCAAAATGAGCTTTGGATGGAATTTTTCTGATAAACCATGTGGAAGTTATGCCCTGGTCAATTTACAGTTGACTTTTTCAGCTGTCCAAAAATAGAAACTTTTGCATCTTGGGACTTTTTGAGCCATGCCTTGAGAATCATGATCAAGAATTGATCAAATGATCTTTGTGGCTTCAAAAATAAGATGTTGACCAAAAATTTTGACTTTTGACTGTCAAATGACCATTTTGCCCCTGCATTTGACTGTGAAGCAATTAGGGTTTTTGACTGTGCAATTTGATGTTGTGAGTCTTGAAACTTGGCATATGGATGCTTGACAATGTTTATAGGCATATGGGACTTGTTTGGACCCTTGGAAACTTCAATTTCTTTGCTAGAACCAAAACCCTAATTTTTGACTGTTATGAGGCAATTGGACTGTGCAACCCTTGGGAGATTTTGAAGTTTGATCTTGACAAATCTTGAAGAATATGGGAGGGCAAATTTTTGGGTACAACATAGGGATACTTTAGCAAAAGACCCTCGATCAAATCATCATGGTCCCTTCGAATAAAGATCATAGTCCCTCGATGACCCTCCGAGTTTCCTATAAAATGATCTAGTTCCTTCAATTACCCTACAAGCAAAATGATGATAGTCCCTTCAATACAATTGCTAAAGTATCCTTACATGTTGTCTTCGATGACCATATGATGACCCTACGCCTATCCCTTCACATCTAATAAATAGGATTACCTACCAACTAATGGTATGGATAGTACCATCTCCAAAGGAGAATGAAAATAACAAGAAAAACTTTAATGGGTAAGAACTCTTGAATGCTTTCTCACAACCCTTTTCACAACTCAAAACATTTTCACACTACACTTTCAAACAAATATTTTCAAAAAAAAACTTTGTAAACATTCTTAAGGACTGATAAGAGAATTATTACAAAGATAGAATCACATTGGCATTTCAAAATATTTTCAAACAAATCACACACACACAAAGCAAGTTTTAAAAGTGAGCTAAGCAATTAAGAGCCAGTAGATAACTACAGATGAAAAGGGTGCTAACACCTTCCATTTTAATAACTTACCCCCCGAAATCAAAATCTATCAAAGGTCTTTCCTGTTATTTTCACCTTTCCTAAATATTGGATAAAATAAAAGTCGGTGGCGACTTTTGCTAACCACAATATTTGCAATAAAACCAAAAGTCAGTTCTCCCACCGTTTTACAGTGGCATAACATGCTTTTCGATCGAATAATCAATACATTAATTAAACAATCAAAAGCTCTCAAAGTCCCTTGCACAAGTCAACAAACATGTTAGAAATAACAAGGAAACGAAATCGAAGTTATGCATTCTCATCACAATTAAATTTGGAATTAAATCGTGAAGAAATGATATGCAAACCTGCATTGAAACATCAAAATTAAACTCCGGGCATCAACTTATCACATACACGAGTGCGTGAAAAGTCGGAATAAAAATGACTGAAAATGGTACTGGTAGCCACCAAACTTACCGACAAGCTCAAATAAACCATAACCGTGAATTAAATCACCTCGTAAGCACTACTTACCACTCCCTGGAAGCAACTCTGTTAACACATGAAACATAGGAAAATTCGATCCAAAATCGACACAACTCAATGCACATGTCCAAGAAATGCCAAGGCAAGTGTAGTAATGCATAAACCAACCATTAAAACACATTTGAAACTCAAATTATAAAGTCGGGCAGCACTACGTACATGCCATGAAATTATCCGGAAAACACACCGAAATCGGGCAAACTCAAAGACAATCATTAACAAATGCATAATTAAGCATAAACATCTATCAAATGAATATCAAAACACAATGTACATGTTAAAAAAAATCCGGACAACATTGTTACCATTACAAAGTACACGAAAATTTGTCTCAAAATTCAACCGAAATGATATCAATACTTCTCAATTAATTGATTAAAGCCAAATACACATTAACCACGAATTAAATCTCAAACCAAATGCATTTTCAAAATCAGGAAAATACTACACCGTATCACAAAGTTTCTCGGAAAATTGTACCGGAAACGATTAAATTCACCATTAACCATCCATAAATGCATAAACATGCTCAAAGAAACCTCAAACGATTTTTAGAAAGAATTTTGCAACATATTTACACTTTCCGGGCAGCAATGCATACTTGAACCAATATCGATAAAAACTGATTTCAACAATTTCAACCAGATGCAAAAACACACTTATCGGTTCAAGTACTATCGCTAAGAATTTGTAAACAAATTACAAATGATTAATTCACATCAAAACACAGGTTTTCGATCACAAATAACATAGTTCATGAGTTAAGACAATTAATTGAATCAAACGTTTTAATGTCGAAAAAATATGAATCACCATTTAATTCAACTCAAAACTATACCAACTCATGAATTCGAAATTATTTTCCAATGAACACCAATCGGAAACAAAATTGACACGCAAATTCAAATAAACATCATCAACATAAATTATCCGACGCGCAAAAATTATTGAATCCGCATAATTATCAATAATTCATCAAATATTTATCCAACTCTGCATCTATTCATCATCATCAACATAAATCAAACTTCAATTTCAAGATTCAAATAATATTCAAATCAAGAACTCAATTCAAGTTTATGTCAATTCAATTCAAATCAACAATTTATACAATCCACTATCATAAATAAGCAATTAGATACAAGTAGATTCAAGAATTTACCGAGAATTTGAATCGAAGAAGATGAATAACGATGTTGGCCGAAGAATCACGCAAAGGAAGCTTGATCAACGGAAAATCACGAGCTGCCGGAGGGAGGAGATTTGCGGCTGAAACACATGGTGACGGAGGGAGTGCCAAGCGGTGTCGTGGCCGGAAATTGACAGAGGGAAGGAGGGAGAGATCGCGCACGAAGGAGGACAGTGTAGGAGTTCACGAGTTGCTACAGCGAAGGATCTTTCTTGTGGAATTCAATGAAGAAGATGAAGATTTATGAGCTTTGGTGATTTTTTGGAATTGTGTTCATGGGAGGGTTTGAAGAGAAGTTGAGAGAAAAGAGAGAGAGTTTTTAGTTTAATTTGGTGAAATGTGAAATTGTGAGTGTAATTGTGTTTGAAATTTGAAATATATAGTTTTAGCTCCAAACTTGAATTTTCGACCTATTTCATACACAGTGCGAGATCGAACCAAAAGCTCATAATAATTGGTTCGAAATCCTTACGCGAAACTTGAATAAAAAATGTTGATGACAAAATTTGTGACGTGGAGCCGAAAGAATCATCTCGATACGATAAAAATTTAGCAAGTTATGTCGCCCTGAATGACGATAAACACAGTATAAAAATTCACAGTGCAGAATTTTACAGCTTACTTTATGTACGGCGTGTGAACAATCCACAAGCTCATGATGCTCGGTACAAAATCTGGATACGAACCCTGAAGCAAAAATGTCGTCTACGAAATGTATGACATCGCGCATAAAGAATCACCTTTATACGATAAAATTTGAACAAGTTATGATTTTTCGAATGGCGAGAAACAATGGATTTATTTCACCGTATTGGACAATTTCAGCTTATTTTTGTGCGCACTTTCAGATACGAGCCATAAACCGTAACCTTTCAAATTCGATAAAAATTGAGAGAGTTTCTATTTTTATAATTCGAGAAACAGTCTGGTAGAAAAACAATTCGGAGTGCAATTTTCTCTGGTAATTCGCACTTTCGAAGATCTTCTACAAAGAATTAACCTCTGACCCAAACATATGAATCAAAGATAAATCAAGACAAATTTTTTGCCCAAAGAACCACCTGAAAACATTGAACCGGGCGAAAGTTATGAATTTTTGAATATTTACAAAACAACGCTTCAGCACACATTATCCCTGTTTTTTCATTGTATAGCTTCAAAGTACTCGCGCATTCGGAGATCTTCCTCAATGAATTGGCTTCTGAGTCAAACATAGAAGTTGAAGGAAATAAGAAGAAGATTCAAAGGCTCAAAGAGGCACTCAAATATGATTTTACAGTCAGAAGTTACGAATTTTTAGGCATCCGAAAATCGACGAAACGGTAAATCCACTATATAACATAATTCAGGTATTTGGCGCTTTAGAAAATCTTCCTCACAAAATTAACCTTCGACATGAACAAATGAAATGAAGAAGACCTCAAGTCGATTCTAATGACTGAAGAATCATTCCCAAACCATTTTCCGACTACAAGTTATGAATTTATGAGCTTGAAATGCACAATACCACATTTATGTCTGCACCGTCTCAAATCAACTAAAATGCTTGACTTATGCATAATTCAGAGCTTGTTGAGACATATGAGAGATTGATATACTGATGACTTGATTGGTTGTTAATTGAATAGCTTGGAACACGTGCGAAGTGCATTTAAATGCGAAAAATCATGAGTTCTACTTCACAATGTTGTTTAACGGAACAATCAATTTCGTAACACTTTCATGGTGAGAAATGCCTTGATTCCATGAGTATAGACCCAATGGCATGTACGTATGCGTATGATGATGAAGTATAAGTCAATTATAGTTGAAAATGAATAGGAAAAATTTTGGGGTACAACACGTTCCAGAAATACACTTTCGAAAATGCAGCGGAAAATTGGAATTTTCGTAGAGTTATTTTCAAAGGCATAGCGTGGGATAAGAAATCCCCTAAAAAAGCATATACACTTTCTTCCAAATTTGAAGTTATTGGCTAAGATCTGACTATACCTCATATATGAGCCATGCCGTATAATATAATATGAAAATAATACAAAATAATAGTAGGATAAAATAAACAAAAACATATAGAAAAACATTCACGTTTTGAGAATTTGAAAGACCAAAAGATATTAGAAATAAAAGAAACAATTATTCTATTTTTGTATAAATTTTAACCGTCTAAACTTATGAATACATTAACATTCATGCAAATTAGTGTTCATAAATATATTATAGTATTTACATATGTGCAATGTAACTTCTGAATACATTAACATCCATGCAAATTAGTGTTCTTAAATATATTATAGTATTTACATATGTGAAATGTACGAGAACATTAAATTTAAAATGAAGATCATAGTAATTTTTTTTCATGAGAATAAAATGATAATCGAATATGTAAAATTGAATGTTGTGTCGCAATGGAGCTTGATTCTGATATGGTGGATGAAGCCAACCAGCAAAATTAAAGTTATTTAAGGAAATGAACAGTGAATGTTTTACAAGGGAGGGAATGTGTCTGAAATGGTGCGATAATTATGATTTTATAGAAGAGTTTATTGATAATTGAAATGCAAAAGGTGAGCATGGATACAGACGACTGCATGATGAATCTGGCGACGTATAATGGATTCTCATATGGAATAAAGTAGAATGACTTAAGACTATGCCTTTTTTCCTTATTATGCTCTGCAATCTTGTGATGTTAGGCCTTACATTTTACTAGACCTTGGTGACCGGTTCAAAATAGTTGCCCTCAAGCCTTTGTCTTTTCTTACAAAAGGTAAGGGCTTTGCAATAACTATCTTGCATATGCATTGAGATCATCATAAGAGAGGTTTAATGGGACTTCAAAGTTCTAGGAAAGAGACAATTTATGGGACAATACTTATGTGTGGCATCTGAAGTGGGGGATAATTACTAATGCATCCTCTATATCCTCATTAGTCGTCCACGTGATTACCTCATGGTGCTAGTGTGTGAACTCAACGATAATAAATAAATCCTAACGGTTAATAGTGGATAATGATTGTGTGGTTTGAATCCATTCTAGGAAGTTTACTGGGTCTGCGAAGGGACTTTTCTCTTTTTGCTAACCGACATATTGAATTTCACGAGAAACTATTTTCCCTTTCTAATTTTAGCATTGGGTATTTTCTAAGTGTGTAATTTTGATCAGATATATGAGAAATTCCACTTGTTGATTCAACCTATTGCATGTTTAATTTCATACTCATACTTTTGAGTCTTGGTATAACACTCCATTTTCAAATAGTTTATTTTAATCGATTTAATTATGAATTAATTATGATTTTATGTATTTTATTAAATTGATGGGTTGTGGTAGTTAAATAATAAATTGGAGTAGAAGTTAGTTGGAATAAATTAAAATTATTTAGAATTATTTTGATAGTTAAATAATAAGAGTTTATTTAATTTAGTTAAGTAAATATATTAGAATAATAAAATAATAGAAAAATAAGATGTGTAGAGAAATTGAAGGCAAAGTTGGAATTAAGGAAAATATGGAGGATAGAAAGGGAATAACCTAATTAGGGAATTAGGTTTTTCTTTTATTAAGAAAGAGAGTGTAGAATAGAAACTGACAGTACGTAGAAAAGTGAGAAGAGGCAAAGAGGAAAGGGAGACAAGGTTGGCTAGAGGTAGTAGAAGAAGAATTCCAAAGAGAAGATTTGCTTGCTTGATAGAAAAAACAAGGTAAAGGGGAGATGCGCTTCTCTAATGGGTGTTAAAGCATGATGGGTAGATGGAGGAATCCTTAACATTCTTAGGATCAGGTGTTTTGATTCATAATTCTGAATTGTTATGCTATGGTAGTTGTTATATGATGATTGTTGTGTTTTCTGATGAATCAATGTTTGAACGATGATTTGAGGTGTTCATATGTATGATTTTGTGACTGAAATTATATTTGATTTACCTTTACTTTATATGTATGAAATTCTGTCATTGATGGATGTTTGAAGGTTGTGACCTTAAGTGTGTTAATGGTGATTTAGAGATGATGAAGATGATGATATTATTGTAGTATGTTGTTGATTCATGAACCCATGGAGTAATAGATGATTTTAGGATGCTATAACAGTAGGAAATTAGATTAATTTGATACATTTTTGTAAAATAAGTTGTTGTCATATAAGGTAGTGTTTGGAT
Organism: Vicia faba; assembly: GCA_948472305.1. Classification (NCBI taxonomy): domain Eukaryota; kingdom Viridiplantae; phylum Streptophyta; class Magnoliopsida; order Fabales; family Fabaceae; genus Vicia; species Vicia faba. The sequence continues at coordinate 1,378,601,816 of OX451736.1, read as the reverse complement.
AGTTTACAAACTGATTTTTTTTTGCAAAAAAGTAGTTGGAGTCGACCCATACATATTTGCAGTCGACTCTAAACCAACAGAAAAAGAATTTTTTAAAAACTGCACAGTAAGAGTCGACCTATACATTATGAGAATTGACCCATACGTGTCAGGAGTCGACCCATAGAGGTTGGGAGTTGACTCCAAACTTCCAGAATGTTTGTTTCATTTTTGTTGTTGTGTTGTCTGACGATTTTGGTTGTAACTTTTGATTTGTATGTCCAAATGATGTATTGTTAGAAGTGTTAGAAATCTAATTCTCAGAGCTACACCATGGTAGTGCTTGGTGAATTACTTGAATAATAATCACGTGTCTACTGTAGTGATGTTTTTAGTGTTTTGTATGAATGATGAATGAAATGTTATGTTGATTTGATGGGGTATTGTTGATATAAATGAAATAACATGATTGTATGTTTATGAATATACATATGTTGAGTGTTGAAGTTGATGTTATTGTTGGTTGTAATAATATTGATTAATGTTGTGTATGATGTTATGTTATGATGGTGTTGTTATGATGATGAAGTTTGATGGTGTTGTTATGGGGTTGATGTTGATGATGTTATTGTATCGATGTTGTTATGATGATGTTGTTATGATGTTAATATTGATGAGGTTGTTATGATAACATTGTTAATGATGTTTCATGTTAAAATTTATTCATGCTATGTTTATCATGGTGATGTTATTAGTGGCATACACGGCCAGAAAAGGGGCCAGTGTGTATGTGTTATTGCATGATATTTTTGAGAGTCATGCATTCATGTTGTTTGAACTTCAGTTATTTTTGGTGAGCCTCGATCTTATGGTGGGGATCGGGTGCGAGTAGCTAATTCTTATGGTGGGGAATTAGTGAAGCGTTACCTATGGTAATGATAGTAATTTTGGTGTGCTCTAGTTCCAAGAGGGAATTTGATCCTATGGTGGGGATTGAGTAGCAAGATGAACCTGAGTGTTCATATTTGGAACCACATGCATGTCGAATTGGTGTTGAGTACATTGTATAGATGTTGCATTTATGTTGATTGTTGTTGGTGTGTTGTTTGAATGAGAATACTTAATATGTTGGTATTGATTGAGTAATGTGTGTGCTATTGTTATGTAATAATATTGTTAATTATTAAAGTCTATTCTCACCCATTTGCTTTAATATTGTCTACCATGGATAATTTTTAGATACTCGGGAGTAGCATTGTTGAAGTAAGTGGAAGATAGTTCTTAGAGTGGTTTTTGTTATTTTATCATTTTATTAGTAGGGTCTTACTCTGATCATGTAACATCGGGCTAGGAACATTTGCTTTCATTTGTTGAAGTTATTATTTATGTTTTGTTAAGATATCAAAGATGTTGTGAGTTAAATAATACAACCCCTTTTGTTATGTTATGAAAGTTGAGGTTTAGGGGACTTAATGTCATGAGTTGCAATAGTGTGTTTATTTAATTTAATAATAATTCTAATGCGATGATACCTTTTCATTTTTTGAAGGAAAATTGTGATCCAAAATGCATCGAAAAATTAAAATTTTCCTTTAGTGATCCTTACGAATGGGCATGATCAGTGATAGAAATCATTACCTCTTGTGGTGATTCAGACCTTTGATGTTGTGATCACAAATGTTGGTGAATAGTAACTCTCTACTCAGTTCACACGAACAGATCGCTTCTGGTCACAGTGCTAGCTGCTTATGAACGAAAACTTTGAGTGAGAGAGTGAGACAAAATATGGCTAGGGTTTCAAGAACAAAATTTCATCAAGTGAAATGCTTCAGCACAAGGGTTCTATTTATAGAACCACTTATGTGGGCTGCAAGCTAATAGCCCAATTAAGGCTAAAAGCTAAAAGCCCAATTAAGCCTAAGGGTATCATACATTATGATATACCGCATATCACTTAAGCGTGTGGTACCTTACCATATTCCATATTTCACTTAAGTTTATCGTACCTTACGATGTTCTATAATTCACTTAAATGCACAGTACCTTACGGTGTTCCTTATTTACTCCATCTCTCATCAACCTGTACTTATGTGTGTGATCCTGTAGGTTGTCGTGACGTTGGCAATTATATTAAATCAACATTTAACATAATAAATAGTGAGCGGTATCTAGCAACACATCACTGCTACCCAAGTCATGAAAATATGTAATCTGACAAAACCTTTCCGTGATAATATTTGTGTGTACAATTACCATTTTTGCCCTTAAGTCTATATTGAACACAAGGCATAAACCATGTCACCCTTGTCCAGTTCAATATTAGGACCTTAGACATTTATCTTGTTATGCAGGATGAGCAAATTTCATCTACGTCACTCATGTCCCTCAGCATGCTTTATGAAGTATCCATCAACTGTCTTTATGGTCATCCAGTTACAGATAATGTTTGATAAACAATAAAATATTTAACTCTACATCTAGGATCCATAGTGGTTTCAGGTCGAAGAGTGGTATACACCATTACCACTATGAGAATAACTTATGACACCTTGCATAACATTCTATGTAGTATTCTCATAGCGGGTCAATCCAGTATAAATATTACTCCTAATATTCATACCTATGTCAAGACTTGATAACTCCTTATCCATGATCCATGAGGTATGATTATCAGTCTATCTTCATAATAATCTCAATGATTTAATGTTATCCCACTTTGAAATAAAGCTCGACTACTGATACTTTAAGAATAATGTTCTTATGTTTAATGGGATCTCATGATTAAATCACACTTAACATTTCATTAAATAGATGAACTATTCTAGGGACTTTATTATTTTGGAAAAGAAAACATAATAAAGAAATGTCTTTTATTATTAATAAATAATTTGATACAAGTACCAAAAGTATTGGCCTCTAAGGCTTACATCAACAATTTATAGGGTCTTGCTCTGATCATGTAACATCGGGCTGAGAATGTTTGCTTTCATTTGTTAAAGTTATTATTTATGTTTTGTTAAGTTATCAAAGATGGTTTGAGTTTAATAATACAACTCCTTTTGTTATGTTATGAAAGTTGAGTTTTAGGGGACTTAATGTGATGAGTTGTAATATTGTGTTTATTTAATTTAATAATGATTCTAATGTGATGATTCCTTAAGCAAAGGTGAGCATACAATGATAGGTTCTAATTTATTATGTTATAACCCGTATTATGGAACATCCTATGTCTGATTGTGTGTCACACTCTAAATGATTTCATTTTATTTAATTAAATTCTATAATAAATTGTATGTGGGGTTTTGGGTGTTACACTTGGCATCTGAGTTTTTGTTCTTTCTACCTCTTTGTCATTTTTAAGGTTTCCTAATAAGGACATCTTGGGAGTTTGGGTAAGTTTGAACATATTAGGTGACACCTCTCTGTTTTCTCGGGGTGATGCTTTTGCTCAGGTTATGATTGACGTAGGTCTGCTCAAGGATTAAGGTTTCCTTTCTCTCGATGAAGACCAAAGAGTATGTGGTCAATATGGTGGGTGTGTTATCCCATTCCACAAGTGTGTCTTTTCTTTACATGGCTATCGTCTTCTCTTCAATTAGTTTGAAATCAATGTTCTAAATCATTTATTTATTACTCATTCATAGTTCAACCCTGTGAATTGGGCGTTTGTCAACGTCTTAGTAAACCAACAGTGACATTATTCTTTCATCTCTCAGGGTGCAAAGTGGTTTTAAATTTACTGAAGATTCTGGCATAATCTATTTGCAGCAAAGCGTCAAATACTTTGAGCCTTATTCTAATAGTGTGAAAAACTTCAAGGACCATTTTTTCTTGGTGGTTCCCTTCAATTAAGAAGCTCATTCAAAAATTTGTTGACTGGATCTTGATGCTCTCTCCTCTTACATGAATATTTTTTGCAAATATTGGACTCAAAGTCCTTACTTTATTTGAGTCAGAATGTGTCGTTACAAAGAAGAAGACTTGTGCGAAAAAGAGTTATATCTAAAAATAAAGTTAATGCCTTTTGCAAGAGTTTGACAATATAAGTGAGATAGTTCCCGCATACCTTGCTTCTAAGACTCGGTTAAAAGATACATTCAAACTCGCTGGATCATAGATGTTAACTCCAAAGAAGAGAGGAAGAAGATTTTTGATAAGCTAGTTTTAAGATTGCATATTCCTTTTTTTTCTATTGATTTTCCATAATATTTCCTCCTTATTTACAAATATTATTAAGAATGAGTATGCCTCGAGACTTATCCCTAACAACATCTTTCCAAATTTAAAGTCTATGTCATTCATCCTCTTCTTGAGTCTTAGTGGCACCACCGTCACTTTGTGTTATTTCTTTCGGATGATCCACATATTATTCATGTAAAACACAAAATAAAACACTTTTCAATTTCTATTATCCCACATTCAAATTCAAATTCATAATCCCTCAAATTCAAATTAATTACTTTTAAAAAAAAAGAAAAAAAAGTAGGTTCTTACATAACTTTAACCACATTTTCATGTAACAAAGACATAGAAACAGGTTATGGAAATGAATTTAGAAATTATCACATTAAGGTGTGTTTTTTAACAGAATTCATAATACTTCAAAAAAATTTAAAGAAACGGCTAATATATAAAAAGAAAAGGTGGAACACAAAAAATGAGAGGAAAACTATACCAAAACCCTCTTTTGATAAAAGTAAGAATCTTTTAGTGAAATAAATTAATTACTCTCTTTGTCTCATAAAAAAGTATTTATTTATATTGTTTCTGCTACAAAGTAATTATTTAATTATACTATCATTATAATATATATTTATTTTTTAACTATTATACATGTATTAACTATTTATTATTAAAATCAACACAACTAATATTTTTTAGGAGAACCACACATGGTGACACTATGTTATACAAAAAAACTTCTAGCAATTTTTAAAATTTTTTAACTATATTTATGACTAATATTGCATGAATCAAAGCAAACTATAATAGGAATCAAAAACTTGAAGAAAATGTTCTTTCACTTCAAAATCACTCTAATCACAAAATTCTACAATATTTATATTATGAAAGTTACAATGACAAGAAGCGAAGCAAGAATGACACAAAAACTTGAAGAAAAGAAAAAAAATGCAAGTATCCTTAAATCTCCGCGGAACCAGATGGATTGTGGCATGATTCAAGATGCAAACAAAAGAGTGACTCCATGGAAATGGTGTGTCATGATAAGAATGGATTGTGGCGCTTTTATGAATCACTCATCCATACCACGTAGGATTAAAGAAAAGTCATGGCACAATTATTCTCTATCGTTATGCGATTGTGTGAGAAAAAAAATATTGGTATAAGTGCTAAACTTATGTTAAATAATAGGGTTCCAAGTTTTGATTAGAAAGCAATATCTTCAAGAGTCTTTACAAAGTCAACGGGGAGTTTCTTCATTATAGAAGGTCACATATTTTCTTGTATGATTTATGTATTATTTTTAAAAAAATTTAATTGAGTTTCTTTTCTATGTGGAGAAAGACTCAAATATGAATAATTTATTTGTCTCACTTATTTAAGTGGAGAGTGTCAATTTAAAATTGAGAGAAATAGAGAGAAAATAAAGATTCAAAAGAGAGAAAAGATGAGAGAAACTCATTTCTATTTTTCTGCACTAGTCTCATTAAATCGACGACTCCCGATTCATTCAGAGTTGGATCGAGCTAAATTTTTAGGGCATGTTGTAACGGTAGAAATGTTTAAGACTAAGTCATTGGATTGACTAGACTTGTACAGATCAAAATAAAAATCACCACTGCGCTTTATTGTTTCCAAAGGAATGGGAAAAGAGCGAGTAACTCAAAAAGAAGGAGAAAGATTCAAGGTAAGGGGGTTGGTTATGCAAAGGAAAGGTATTAGCACCCCAAACATCTACGGTACTCCGCATGAACCTCTTTAAAAAATCTGTATATTTTGGCTATAAAATGTTGTATGTAAAATTGATGGTGGAGGTGAGAAAATAAATATATTTTTTATGATTTTTGCACTCGCCGCAGTTGCGAACCTTTAGTGCATATGTACCACCTTTCGTGCAATAGGGGATCAGGGTACACGTAGTTCACCTTTAAAAAAATTTAAAACACAAGTGTGTTGGTTAATTTTATGAGATAAGACATCATCGTCATTGTCCGTGTGGAAAACATACTTACTACCCACAATCATGAGAAAGGAGAATTTGCATCATCTCAAAGTGGAGGATATGATTTGGATTTTTAAAATCAACAATGCTTCACTCAACACCCAAATGGAAAATATCTCACTTCACTACATGTTGTAGAAGTATAGTTGTTTGCATCACTACAAGGGTTGACAAGAGTCTAATCTTTTAAGAAAGGTTTTAAAATAAAAAGCCAAAGTGGCAAAATAGTTTGAATGAGATTGATTGACTTTTAGTCTTCTCACAAAAAAATGTCAAAGTATGATTAAGTTGATTGAAGTTTGTTTATGAAAAGGTTTTGAAAATACATGGACATAAGTCCAAGTTTATTATCAAAGTGATTCAAGTTTTAAAAATCAAGAAGAGTTTTCAAAAGGAGAAAGAAGATTTTTGAAATTAAAGAAGATGGGAGGAGAAGAAGAGACTATCCTAAAGCATAAGGTAAAAAGCTAAGGATAAGAACCATCTAACCAACAAGAAGCCAATACTGGACATTATGAGTCAAGATAGAATTATCATTCCTTGAATTGGAACCAAATAAGAAAAGATACTAGACCTCTTGAGATAACCAAACTTCAAGTGTAGTAAGTCTTCACAAAAATTGGGCAGAGTAACGGTTGTATACAGGTGAATTCCAGATTACAAACAAAGTATATAATCACAATAACCTGCACAAAAAATAAACAAACAACCCAATGTCTTGAGGTAAATCTCAATAGCTCTAGAAAAAATATCAATTAAGGTTACAAGGTCTCCAACATAGGTATAGGCTTCTAATCCTAAGTCCAAGAAGTCCAATATTGCATAATGCCCAGGATAGTAACCAAATAGTCCAAGTATTGTTAAAGCATTTTTTAGGGTTCATGTTGATTATTAGGTGTCTTAAAAGAGAAAAGAAAAGCTCAAGTGAGCCAAAATAAAAATAACAAGAATATAAATGCTCAAGTGAGCAAAATAAAAATGGCATGAAATGTAATGCTTAAAGTAAATGGTACATAAAGCATAAAAATAAAAGCATAAAGTAAAAACAATTTAATAATTAGTGGTTAGTTGGATGACCATCTTGAAACTTGCATTTGGAACTCATTAGAGAATTGGTAGAACCAAAACCTCCACACAACAAGTTGTATTTGCTTTTTGTCAAGTATATCATCAATTTGGAATCCTCACAAGTACCATTTAATGATCAACGGTATTTAAGTGATCCGCGTTGACCAAAAGTGTTGTAGATCCATTAGAAGATTGGTAGAACCAAAGCCTCCACACAATGAATCTCAAAGTTATTGGATCAAAGGGATCAAATTAACATACTTAAGCTTGCAAATATAGGTCTGGGCCACTAATGATCATTTATTCGAATCGGGATAAAATTTAGCGCTATGTTAAGCAATCGTAAGTAGACTTATATAGAAATCGCACATATTTTGAGGCCGGTCAATAGTAATCTATGCACTATTTGCTTTGAGATATGATATAGAGATCATGCTACAATAACACTAAGTGCAATAAGAAGGGGATAAGATGAAGAGGGGTGGGAAAGAATATACAAACCACATTTGAATTAAATTTTAATCAAACTATTATTAAAATCATTCATCCATTTTTATGGAGTTAAACTCAACACCATGGATCCAATGATGTTAACAAATTTCATGATCAAAAATTCAACCCAAGATCAGTTAGAAAATAATCACAAAATAATATTACATTTAATATATTCGTTAAAAAAAGTTTTAAAATATTTTAAAATAGAAATAAAAGAGAAAAATATCAACTATGTTCAAATTAATCAAAAAATATTAAGTAAGACCATAGAAAAATCAGAAAAGGACTCAAATATTTTTATAAAATTTTTGGTAATTTTTTAAAGTCAGAAACTATTTTTAAAATTAAAAGAAATGAGTGAAATAAACCAAAAATGATAAAAAATAAGAAAGTCAGAAATAAAAAAATAAATGAGGTCACCAATATTTATCACAATATCGTTGGATCATTCCATAATTTTTTTTAGAATTTAAAAATACATAAAAGTATTTTTAAACATTTAAAACAATTCAAATAAAGTGAAAATTTATAAAAAATATCAAAACACAAAATAAAATTGTGAAAAAATTAAAATCAGAAAGAGAAAAATCAAAAATATTTTTCATAATTTTTTCAGATTTTTTGAACTAAAAATGAATTTTCTATGATTTTTTGAAGTTTAAAACAATTAAATATAAAAATCAGAAAATAAAATAAAAACCAAAAAGATGTGGACCAATGGATGAGAGTCAAAACGCGTTAGTAATCAAATCCAAAGGATCTGGCGCGTTGTGCATATCATGGTGATTGGTGAATAAAACACTAGATCACTTATTAAATCAGAAATTAAAAAAAAAACAAGCGGCACGCCTTCTTTGGTTGGAACATGACACGTTGGTCACCTTCAACCTCCAGCCAACGTGAATTGCAGGTCTCTCAAACTGTAAAATCAGAAGCTCATACGTGTACCATTCTTTTCGTCTCTTCAAGACGAAGACAACCACACATTCGCGACAAACTTATATAAATTGTAGCTCAAGCAATTTGGAAGGAAAATTTTGAAAAGGGATTTGAAATTTCATGGTCAAAACGTGTTTCCAGATAAAAGTAAGTTTTGCGACTAGAACCAGGGAAATGAGAGCTTCATAATGATATCAAAGTTTTGAAGAATTGATGGAGAAATCTACCTATTGAAGTTGAGTTGCAGAGGTCTGAAACTGGACTTCTATGGAGCAATATAGGACACGATTCTTGAAGGTAATTCGATGGTTAGCTTCAGGGAAGATCAAAGAAGGTGAATTGATAGAAAAATTAGATTGAAAAAGGCTTGAACATTGATTATGAAGTTACAGAAAATTAAGTTATGGAGAAAGTTTGGCAGGGTGATTATGGCTATCCAAGTTTGAGAAAATGAATGGGATAGTTCATGTATTTATAGGAGAAGCAAATGGAATCAAAAGGAAGAGTGAATGATGCATTTTGGAGGGAATTCGTGTGAAACTGATGCACGAGTGAAGTGTGATCTTATTTTCACCAAAACTCATCCAATATTTGTGTTTTGAGGTGCTAAACACTTCTGGAAAGTTTGTTAATCAAGTTTAAATAAAAAACACACATAAATCTTGTGATTAGAGGCCACATTAAGGATTTCAAAATTCTGACTTGGTGAGAAATTCAGTTCCAAGTTACCAATTTCACAATAATGGCATTTTCAACTCATGGGGTCTTAGGGCATGATTCTTGATGCTTTAGAAAGATGAGGTTACAAGCTTTGCAATGGAAAAAGAATGGAATCAAATGGATGTTTGAGCTGAAAGTTGCATTGAGTCAAAGTTGGAGAAAAAATGTTGACTTTCCATACTTAGAAATATTTCAAATTTTTCTTCAAAAGTGACCTATAATGTTTTGCATCCAAACGTGTCCTTCCACTTAGAATTTTCTCTTGACTAAAAAAAGATGACATGAAATAGACCTATTGAATGAAATTTTGAAACTTGAACCACTCATAATCTCCAAAAATTGAGAGAGTTATAAATTGTTGAAGTTGGCAAAAAATCATGAAATGACCTATAATCTTTTGCATCCTTAGGGCGTCTTCCATCCATTTTCTCACTTTGAATATAAAAGAAGTAATAAATTTCACATCTTCAAGATCATTATGGAAAAAGAGTGGGATCAAGTTGATACAAAATTGACCCAAGTTATGATCATTTGAAGTCACACATGATAAATTGGGGGTTCATCTGGAGGACTTGTAATCTTTCTTCATCATCAAGTTTCTTCCACATGAAAACTCCTTGAAACTTTTGAAGTGATTTGTTAATAAACCTTTGAAGAGAAGGATGTCTTTGGAATCACTCAAAAATACCAAAATATGAGCAAGATATACTTCTTTGAAGTTCAAAACCCTAGCTCCTAGATCAAGAAAATGCTTTGAGGAACTTTCACAATTTTGAACAACCTTCTTGTACCAACACTCTTGCTTTGTAAATAGAAGTTGTTAAGGATGATAATCAGAACTCATAGAAAACAAAACCACTTACATATCTTGATAATTGAGAGAAATATGCACTTGTGACCAATGGAAACAAGACCTTGTCTAACCATGACAACTTCTTCAATCAACTCCTTGTACTTTTGAATTAGTTTGGTAAATTTGAAATGTAGTGAACCAAAATAAACCTTACCATGACATTTCTTCCAAAACAACTTCAATGGTGAGGTTTGAATTTCTCAAGCTTTATTTACTAGAGCATGGAAATAAACTCATGAACCCATGGATCAACTTGTTAAGCCACATTGCCTTTACCTACATTATTAACAATTAAGACAAACCAAAATTGCATTTTATTAATTAGAAGGAAAATCAAGGAAAAATATTCATGATCACAAAAGAAAACAAGTCAAGGTGCTTGGGAATTCCTCAAAGAGCAAAGCTAAAGATAGGGAGAAGAACCACAAGCCATAATGTGATCTTGTTGTGATTGAATCAAAATGGTACGACGAAGGGATATTAGGGGCAGAAATTAGGGTACAACAGCTGCCCTTATTTAAGTTTCTTCTATCTAGAGATATGAAGGTTAAAAATCTTCGTGTCGACGCGATCGAAGATACTTAAATATAAAATAAACCCTATTTGGCCCTAAGATACCATGCAATGCTTATGAGTATGAATGCATATGAAAAAAATCAAAGAGACGCAAAACACCACTAGGGATGTAATAAAGGAAATAAAGATCAAAAGGGGAACCCAACTAGGAAAATAAATCACTGGTGGATCAAAAGACTCGACTCATAGAGTATGATAAAATATCAACTGATACACCAACTTCTACTAAAGGCGAAACATCCAACGTTCACTGAAGGTAGAAAGAGGAAAGAAATAACAACACCGATGTTTACTGCCGATGATCTACCAACTGCCACAGAAGGTAAAAGTAAAAGAAATATCATAGCATCATCGTTCACTGATGATGAACTACCAACATTCACTGAGGGTAGCAAAAAGATAAAAATCACCAACTTTCACTGATGGTGACCTACCAAATTTCACTGAAGGTATAGAGAAAATATATCATAGCACCGTCATTCACTGATGATGAACTACCAACATTCACTGAGGGTAGCAAAAAGATAACAATCACCAACTTTCGCTGATGGTGACCTACCAACTTTCACTGAAGGTAGAGAGAAAATATATCATAACATCGCCATTCACTAATGATGAACTACCAACATTCACTGAGGGTAGAAAAAAGGTAACAATCACCAACCTTCACTGATGGTGACCTACCAACATTCACTGAAGGTAGAGAGAAAATATATCATAGCATCGCCGTTCACTGACGATGAACTACCAACGTTCACTGAAGGTAGCAAAAAGATAACAATCACCAACTTTCACTAATGGTGACTGTTGTACCCCAAAATTTGCCCTCTCATGTTTTCCAAAGTCCTCGCCCTGCATGGTTGATCACAAACACTTGCCTAAGGAAAAAGAAAATTTTTGAGTGGTGCTTTAAGTACCTTTCGATTGGCATTCTGAAGGAGCACTTCGATTGGAATTCTGAAAGACCCTTCGATTGGTATTCTGAAGGAGCACTTCGATTGGCATTATGCCAAGGCCTTCGATTGGCATTCTGAAAGACCCTTCGATTGGTATTCTGAAGGAGCATTTCGATTGTCATTATGGACAAGCACTTCAATTGGCATTTTGAAAGACCCTTCGATTGGTATTCTGAAGGAGCACTTCGATTGGCATTATGTCAAGGCACTTCGATTGGCATTCTGAAAGACCCTTCGATTGGTATTCTGAATTAGCCTTTCGATTGGCATTATGGACAAGCACTTCGATTGGCATTCTGAAAGACCCTTCGATTGGTATTCTGAATGAGCCTTTCGATTGGCATTATGGACAAGCACTTCGATTGGCATTATATCAAAGCCCTTCGATTAGAATTCTGAAAGACCCTTCGATTGGTATTATGAATGAGCCTTTCGATTGGCATTATGGACAAGCACTTCGATTGGCATTATGTCAAAGCCCTTCGATTAGAATTCTGAAAGACCTTTTCGTTTGGCACCCTGGGCCAAGCCTTTCAATTGGCATGCCAAGGGATCCTTTGATTTAGCATTGTGTCAAGGCAGCTTCGACATGCATGTTAACCATGTCCTTCGATTAGCATGAACGACACCTTTCAATTGGCCTGTTAACAAAGCCTTTTGATTGGAATTTTAATTAGTACCCTTCGATTGATATTTGGACCAGGGCCATTTGAAGAACTCCTTCCAGGCCATTTGAAAGAGGCCATCAAGAGGGAACTCAAAAAACACGTCCAGGTACACTGAACATGAGAAAATGGCATGTTTACCTTGCAAATATAGAAATGATTAAATGTTGATTGTGGATTTAATTCCTGAGTTAAAGGCCAGATTCTTGCCTTTTCTGTTCCTAAAGAGCTGATTCGACCAGAGTGACTCTGTTCCAATCAAGACCAATCGAAGAGCATGGCCTGAAGGAATTCGAAAATCAAAAGTGTCCAGATTCATTCCAGATTCCAAAGAGACACGGATGTTTCAAAAAAGGAAATATTTTAATGTGTCTGATTCTTGTCTCATGGCTTTAATGGCCTGGTTAAATGGCTGTCCCTTGCCATTTTCATGCACCCTCACACTCCTATAAATACGAGGCCAGTGACACATTACCAAGGATGGAAAAAACACAGAAAAAATAGAGAAAAGAAAAGAAAACTCTGCAGAAACAAAGAAACACACAAAAGCTCTGCAGAAACGAAAAACCCACGAAGACGGCCACACATACCTTGCCTTGCAAAAGCACCAACATGCCCCACGGAAGTCTAGACTCCATTGCAGGCACCTTCCGTCCAAATCCAGGCGCCTCCAGTGGTATAATGTTCAATCTCACTTAATCTTAAAATTACTCATAATTGCGTATTCATAGTTTTTGTTTGTTATTACTTGTGAGCGATTTAACAAGGCATGTATAAGCTGCAGTGTTCATGCGTTTGAACCCCCCATTGATAAAGTTTCTTTCAAAGCAGGTTACATTTTAAATCCATGATCTTGGCTGTGACAAATTAAAACAAACCCAGACCCAGATTCAGCAGATTCAAGTTGAGGGAGGACTCGAATTGGGAGAAGATTCGAATCAGGGGGGTAAAATCCCCCCTGGATCTTTAACGTTTGTTTCGTTTTGCAGGAAATATTTTCTCAGAATCCTGTTCAGAGTTTCGAAGCTTATCAGCTTAGCTTCGAACTGGATCCAGGATTTCCAGATCGAAGGATGACATATCCAGATCAAACACCCCCAGAGTGTAGCCCCTCAGGCACCTTCGATCAAGCCTCTTCACTGGGTCGAAAGACAGCCCACACCTCTTTCGACCCAGGCTTCCAGAATTATACCTTTTTTTTATTTGCTGCCTGTTTCCTTCGATTTCATCTTTGTTTTGACTATTTTATTTCTTTTTTTTTAATCAACATAAAATCAATTAAAAGAAAAACCACAAAACCATTAGGTTAGTTTTTTCTATTAAATTAACTTTGTCAATTAATCATTTAATTATCTTAACATTTTCTCAAAACTAAAATTAAGTAGATTTAGATCATTTTCCCAAAATAAAATAAAACAACAAAAATATTTTATTCTTAGGATTTTTAGAGGTTATTTTCAGATTCGCGCGCGTTTATTTTATTATAATTGCCTACTGGTTTGTAATAGTTTAACTAAGACTTTTACACTTTACTGCTTTATTCTCCCAATTTTGGACATGTAAATAATCCCCCTCCCCGAAGCCTTGTAATAGTGTAGGATTTATAATTCCCGTACTTTAAATTCCTGTACATATATTAACTGTTTAGATGTATGCTAACTAGGATTGCATGACAAGATCTAAAAACAAATGGTAGAACACCTAAATATACAAAGATAATATAATTGAAAAACATTACACTCGCACATGCCACTCTTAGGGTACACCTCACTTGGTTGCCTTGAACGTGGTCATTGAGTATAGGATGTTTTAGAGGTCGCTCTCTTGTCCAAAGATCATAAAGTTGCCTCGAAACGGTTGCCTCGGATAAAATGATCTAAGACATTAGAGTTACCGCTAAGGCGTCCTAACATTGCTTTAGTGACCACACGTCCCTTAAATCGAATTGACCCGAAAACTCCAACGACGATGCTACCTACTCCTCAATAGTGGGATGGCATTGTCTAAAGGACATTTGCATAGTTTACTTCCTTTTTGAGTAGGTAGAGGTTCTTAAGTACTTGCTCCTTTTAAACAAAACAAAACTTTTCGCACTTACACTCTCTCCAAAAACAAAACTCTTTTCAAACCCACAAACACAAAGAAAAGCAAACTTTTGAAAACATAGCGAGCAAGTACCTAAGAGCCCGTGGATAACCACAGATAGAAAGGGTGCTAACACCTTCCCTTTCTATAATCTACCTCCCGAACCCGAGAAACATCTCGAAAAGGAATTTTTTTGTGCTTTTGTCCTTTCCTTGTTGGATAAAATAAAAGACGGTGGCGAATCTTGCTTACCGCAACATTTTGCGAAAAACAAACGCAAACGCGAACCAGCATTCCAAAATAGTCAGTTCTTATTCCCACCGATCACAGTGACCTACCAAGTTTCATTGGAGGTAAAGAGAAAATATATCATAACATCGTCGTTCACTGACGATGAACTACCAACGTTCACCGGGGGCATCAAAAAGATGACAATCACCAACTTTCACTAATGGTGACCTACCAACTTTCACTGAAGGTAGAGAGAAAGTATATCATAGCACCATCGTTCACTGACGATGAACTACCAACGTTCACTGAAGGTAGCAAAAAGATAACAATCACCAACTTTCACTGATGGTGACCTACCAACTTTCACTGAAGGTAGAGAGAAAATATATCATAACATTGTCGTTCACTAATGATGAACTACCAACGTTCACTGAGGGTAGAAAAAAGGTAACAATCACAAACTTTCACTGATGGTGACCTACCAACTTTCACTGAAGGTAGAGAGAAAATATATCATAGCACCGCCGTTCACTAACGATGAACTACCAACGTTCACTGAAGGTAGCAAAAAGATAACAATCACCAACTTTCACTAACGGTGACCTACCAAGTTTCACTGGATGTAAAGAGAAAATATATCATAACATCGTCGTTCACTGACGATGAACTACCAACGTTCACTGGAGGTATCAAAAAGATAACAATCACCAACTTTCACTGATGGTGACCTACCAACTTTCACAGAAGGTAGAGAGAAAGTATATCATAACACATCGTTCACTGGTGGTGAACTACCAACGTTCACTCAGGGTAGCAAAAAGATAACAATCACCAACTTTCACTGATGGTGACCTACCAACTTTCACTGAAGGTAGAGAGAAAATATATCATAACATTGTCGTTCACTGATGATGAACTACCAACATTCACTGAGGGTAGAAAAAAGATAACAATCACCAACTTTCACTGATGGTGACCTACCAACTTTCACTAAAGGTAGAGAGAAAATATATCATAGCATCGTCGTTCACTGGCGATGAACTGCCAACGTTCACCGAAGGTAGCAAAAAAATAACAATCACCAACTTTCATTGATGGTGACCTACCAACTTTCATTGATGGTGACCTACCAACTTTCACTGAAGGTAGAGAGAAAATATATCATAA
Organism: Vicia faba; assembly: GCA_948472305.1. NCBI lineage: Eukaryota > Viridiplantae > Streptophyta > Magnoliopsida > Fabales > Fabaceae > Vicia > Vicia faba. The sequence goes on along the minus strand of OX451736.1, from coordinate 1,378,585,898 downwards.
CATCACCGTTCAGTGACGATGAACTACCAACGTTCACCGAGGATAGCAAAAGGATAATAATCACCAACTTTCACTGATGGTGACCTACCAACTTTCACTAAAGGTGAGAAAAAATATATCATAGCATCGCCGTTCACTGATGATGAACTACCAACGTTCACTGAAGGTAGCAAAAATATAATAAGTTTCCCCAAAATTTAGGTGTTTCACCTAGAACGAGTCTCAACTTCTTCTTTAACCAAGGAATTCCGCCTGGAAAGGGTAATATATAAGCTGTCTCAAATAAAGAGACTACCACTTACAAAGATTTCAAAATGAATTGTCTTTGCGATATTGAACGACTGGCCATCCACTTGAGTAATTTGGCAACGAACTGCAAAATATCCACTCATAGAGAAGATAGCAAAAAATAATGTCGACTTTTACGGGGAAGTACAAGTTGCTAAAATAAAGACACCTGTTATTTACTATTATAGGAAGGATTGCAAAAATGACTTTCTGGGGAAAGCAATATGGCTTCTTGGGGAAAGAAATATGACTTCCTAGGGAAATGCCAACATATTCCTGCTGAGGAGATAAAGTCTTCTTGTGCAAAATAAATGCACATTCTCAAACTAAAACTCGAAGCTTGCAGAAATCCAAAGTAATAATATTATGGGGAAACAAAGATTCAAACCAAAAATAAACTGGAGTAAAACAGTCTACCAAAATACATTCTTTGAGAAATAAACTCAAGAGGGAAACCCAAATCATCCAGACAAAGAGCTGTGTAGGAAGGCTAAAGCAAAAATCTTCCACGAGGGATAACTCAGTGGGGAAATTGAAAGAATATACGCTTTATGCTTAAGGCCAACACTCTATTGGGGAGAGGATAACACAACTCTGCAAAACAGGCTAATATGTCAACAAAATATTAACGAATGTGAATGAGCAATGATATTCTAAATTTAACTATGTATGATGTATGTATGAATGTATGAGTGCTACTATGTATATGCTGACAAAACAAACATATAATACCGGGAATAAATAAACAAAACTAACTCGAGTGCACATAACACTCGGCAAAAACATGTCCAAGACAATCATCCCAAAAGAAAATAAGCACCAACTGAGGAAACAACCTCCTACTGCATGGCTTAACTTTACTGGGGAGAAACATAATATAGTGACAAAATGGTACAGATACAGGGATATAACATCCTTCTTCAGGCTTCACCAGGGAGTAGCACTCAGACTTCAATAGGGAAATAAATGTTTTCAAGTGTAGCACTTCTACTGGAGATTTGCAAAATTGATTTTGAGTAAGGAAAATGGAGACCAAATCGTCAAAACATTCACTAGGGAATTCAGGCACACTTTAAAGGGGAAAAAACATACAGACTTCACTAAGGGAAATAATGCTTCATCATCGAGACATAAAATGGGGATTTTGTGCTGACTTTATTGGGGAGTTCAACACCACATCCTCGAGGGGAAACTAATATACGTTCTTCACTGGGGGAACCAGAGATACGTTCTTCTTCGAGAGTAATTATTGCACCAACTTCTCTGGGGAGAAAGGACTTTTATCAAGTGAGCGAAGCCTTTGATGGAGAATTTTGAATTGAGTCTTCATATCATGCAAATTCAAAAGGAAGAAAAAATGAACCAAGACTTGACTGGGGACACTGGAGTCACAAACCCAATACATCGAAAATGTCCTGAGAAAACCTTTCCGGGGGAAACAAAACTTCTCAAAACTACTGGAGTTCGTCCATTCCTGGGATCACCACTTTTGTTTTCCTCTCGAATCACAAAATCTAAAGTAAAAGTAAATTGTAAATTATTTTTGAAAAGAAATTTTGTTATTTAATCTTTTCACTTTGAAAATTATTATCAATAATAAATGGAGTCTCTGCAAGCTAAATAAAATAAGAAATACAAAGAATTGGGTAAAAGCTCAAATTTTATTGATAGAACGGTAGTCTACATATGGCGAGACTCCATGGATGATTAAAAAGTTCGGAAAATGGTAATATATAATGGAAAAGATACATTGAGATACAATGACCAATATCCCCTCTAACAACTTTTGAAATCCTGAGCAGCAGCTTCCGTTGAAGTATGGTGAGGATCCAAGAAGATTGTTGCTTCAATGATCAAGTCTTGTCTGATGTAGTTACTTGCCAAGAAAGTCCCTGACTTTTGACTAAGCTTCCCTTGCGGGTTTTCAACTTAGCGGGAAATTTTATTCTATTTATGTCTCTAATTTTTTCCTAGACCGCCCTTTCGGGTTTTCGGCCTACCGAGATGCTCTTTTTTTCCTAAGCCTCCCTTTCGGGTTTTTAACTTAGCGAGTTATTCATTTATTTCTTTAGGCGTAGCATTTATTGACTGCATCAGCATTCATGGGACGTGGGAACTCCTCACCGTCCATAGTTTCAAGAATTAATGTTCCGCCAGAGAAGGCTTTCTTGATAACATACGGGCCTTCAAAATTGGGAGTCCACTTGCCCCTAGAATCAGCGTTAAAATACATGATCTTCCTGAGTACGAGGTCTCCTTCTCTGAATTCACGAGGTTTGACCTTCTTATCAAAAGCTTTATTCATCCTCTTCTGATATAACTGCTCATGACATAAAGTTTTCATTCTCTTTTTTTCGATCAAATTCAATTGGTCAAACCTATTCTGGACCCATTCATCCTCTGACAACTTGGTTTCCATCATCACACGCAAAGAGGGAATCTCAACCTCGATTGGGAGCACTGCTTCCATTCCATACACAAGGGAGAATGGGGTCGCTCATGTTGAAGTGCGGACAGCTGTCCGATATCCATGCAAAGAAAAAGGGAGCATTTCATGCCAATATTTATAAGTAACAACCATCTTCTGGATAATCTTCTTGATATTCTTATTAGCAGCTTCAACAGCTCCATTCATCTTCCGCCTGTACGGAAATGAGTTGTGATGGATAATCTTGAATTCTTCACAAAGTTCTATCATCATCTTATTGTTCAGATTCGAACCATTTTCGGTGATAATTCTTCTCGGCACACCATACTGACATATAAGATTATTCTTAATGAAGCGCACAACCACCTGCTTGGTAACGTTAACATATGAAGCAACTTCCACCCATTTGGTGAAGTAATCAATTGCTACCAAAATAAAACGGTGTCCATTCGAAGCTTTGGGTTCTATCATTCCAATCATGTCAATATCCCACATAGAGAAAGGCCATGGGGAAGAGATCACATTGAGAAGTGCCGGAGGCCCATGAACCTTGTTCACATAAATCTGGCATTTATGACACTTCTTTGCAAATTTGTAACAGTCAGATTCCATCGTCAACCAATAGTAACCTGTCCTTAGCATCTTTTTAGCCATCGAACGTACATTGGCATGATTTCCAAATGAACCTTCATGAACCTGTTGCTTCAACATGTCTACTTCGTGTCTATCCACGCATCTGAGCAAGACCATGTCATAATTTCTCTTGCACAACACGTTTTCACTAAGGAAGAAACTGCCAGCCAATCTTCTCAATGTCTTTTTATCTTTATTCGAAGCACCAATCGGGTATTCCTGAGTCTGAAGAAAATGCTTGATATCATAATACCAAGGTTTCTCATTTGCTACCTCCTCTGTTGTAAACATATGAGCGGGCTTATCCAATCGTCGAACTATAATTCGAGGTATATCATTCCAAGTATTTACTTGATACACAGAAGCCAGAGTTGCCAGAGCATCCGCCATTTGATTTTCATCTCTAGGGATGTGATGAAATTTAACTTTATTAAAGAAGGGTAACAATCTTCTAGCATAATCTTTGTAAGGGATCAAACCGGGGTGACGAGTATCCCAATCTCCTTTAATCTAATTTATTACCAAAGATGAATCGCCATACACATCTAGAATTTTAATTCTGAGATCAATAGCTTCCTCGAGACCCATGATGCAAGCCTCATATTCTGCCATATTATTAGTACAATCAAATGTCAACCTTGCAGTAAAAGGAATGTGTGATCCATGTGGAGTGACGATCACAGCACTAATTCCTTTACCATAAGCATTCACAACTCCATCAAATATCATACTCCAGCGAGATTCAGGATCAGGACCTTCCTCGAGCAATGGTTCATCACAATCTTTCACTTTCAAAAACATCACATCCTCATCAGGGAAATCATACTCCACAGACTGATAATCATCAACTGGCTGGTGAGCAAGATAATCTACTAACACATTGCTTTTAATAGCTTTTTGAGTGTGGTATTCGATGTCATATTCAGATAACAGCATCTGTCAGCGGGAAATTCTCCCTATAAGAGAAGGCTTTTCAAAAATGTACTTGATTGATCCATTTTGGAGATCAACCAAGTAGTGTGATTCAATATATATTGTCGCAAAGATTTTGCTGCCCAAGACAGAGCACAACATGTCTTTTCCAGCATGGAATACCGCGACTCACAATCAGTAAACTTTTTACTGAGATAATAAATGGCATACTCTTTGTTCCCTGTTTCATCTTGTTGTCCCAGAATGCATCCCATGGAGTTATCTGACAGTGTCAGATACATAATCAATGGTCTTCCTTCGGAAGGAGGGAGCAAGATAGGAGGTTCAAGCAAATATTATTTAATACTTTCAAATGCCCTTTGGCAGTCATCTGTCCATACACAACCTTAATCTTTCTTTAACAACTTAAAGATTGGTTCACACATTGCAGTCATATGGGAAATGAATTTGGAAGTATAATTCAATCGCTCGTGGAACCCTCTGGCTTACTTTTCAGTTCTCGGTGTTGGCATCTCTTGAATTGCTTTGGCTTTATCAGGGTCAACTTCAATCCCTTTCTGGCTAATAATGAAACCCTAACAGTTTCCCTGATCGAACACTGGAGGTACATTTATTTGGATTCAAGCAGAGACGATACTTCCTCAAATGCTGAAACAACTTCAATAAATCTTCTACATGCCCATCTTCAGTCTGGGATTTAGCAATCATATCATCTACATATACCTTAATTTCCTTGTGCATCAGATCATGGAATAGGGTTGTCATAGCCCTCTGGTCCCCAGGGTGTGATAAACTTTGTTTTTTCCATGTCCTCAGGAGCCATCATTATTTGATTATACCCAAAAAATCCGTCCATGAACGAGAAAACCTTGATTTTTGTTGTGTTATCCACTAACATATCAATGTGTGGCAATGGAAAATCATCTTTTGGACTAGCTTTATTTATATCTCTGTAATCTACGCACATACAAAATTTTCCGTCTTTCTTCGGTACTGGGACAATATTGGCAATCCATTGAGGGTACACTGATGTCACAAGAAAACTGGCATTAATCTGCTTTAGAACTTCTTCTTTGATCTTTACTGCCATATCGGGGTGAGTTCTTCGCAACTTCTATTTGATTGGTGGGCACTCTGGCTTCAGCGGCAAGTAGTGTTCTATAATATCTGTGTCTAGACCAGGCATATCTTGGTAAGACCAAGCAAAAATATCCACATACTCTTCCAACAACTCAATCAACCTGCTCTTCACATCAGGATGCAGCAATGCTCCGATCTTGACTTCTTTCGGATCTTCTTCTGAACCCAAATTGATTACTTCCAATGGCTCTTTATATGGATGAATGGAATTATCCTCGTGCTCAAGCCACCATGATACCTCTTCTAGAATCTCATCATAGTCTTCTTCTTTGGCCCCATACACAGGACATCCAAAGTTGGGAGAGGGTGTCGGGTCATTGTATTCAACGAGTTTTTTAATTAATCTGCACATATGATTTATGATTGCTTTTAGAAACTGACACATATAACAAGTGATCATGCAGATTGAATTTCAGTTATTATTTATTTTGAAAGGTTTTTTCTGATTACCATTTTCCAAGAAAAAGCAAAAAATAAAAACACAATTTGGGAAACAGAGACAACTTTTACTATTGATTTTAAAAGTCACAACAAACAGATAAGCTCATACAATATTAATACTTTCACCTTGGGTAGAGTGAAAGCTTTTAAAAAAAGATTAACAAAACAAATTATTTTGAAACATGTATGCAAGAGGGAACATCAATGGTAATCCAGTTCTGAACCTTAACTCCGTGCGTCACATAATTTTGCATTTCTGGCTCTGCTTCATCTTCCACAATGGCATTAATCCCAGAAATAGTTAGATGAAGATAACCCCCACTACGGAAGATATCTTGATACTTGCCTGTAGCAGACTTCGGCTTCATGCCCTTCTCTTTATCATTCTTCATAGAGAACCCCAAGCCAACTCTATTCTTGTTTACGGGTGGATCAATAATCTGTCCCCAAACGTCGCTATGGCCATTACGCACAACCTGTTGCACATCCTTAAGAGAAACCATAGAATTCTCATTTCCTCTTATGTTATCAATGGATAAACTTGGAACTGAGTTCCAACAGCAGCTTCATCCGCCTCCACAATGCTGAAAGAGGACAAATGAGATATCAATAATGCATGTTCTCCATTTATAATTACCACTTTTCCTTCATGTACAAACTTCAACTTCTGGTGTAAAGTCGATGTGACAGCCCCTGCCTCATGTATCCACGGCCGTCCCAGCAAGCAACTATAAGCAGGTACAATATCCATGACCTGGAAAGTAATCTGAAACAAATGTGGGCCTATATGAATAGGCAAGTCCATTTCACCAATAACAAATTTCCTTGATCCATCAAACACTTTCATAATAATGCCACTTGGGCGCATGGGCGTCCCTTGATATTTCAACTTCATAAGCGTGCTCCTTGGTATAACGTTCAATGCAGATCCATTATCAATCAGCATATTGGATAGTGAATCATTCTTGCAGTTCATAGAGATGTGGAGGGCCAGGTTGTGATTCCTCCCTTCATCGGGCAGTTCATCATCACAGAAACTCAAGTTATTACATGATGTAATGTTCCCCACTACACTACTGAATTGGTCTACAGGCATATCACTCTCCACAAAGCTTGGTCCAATACCCTCATCAAAGATTCTCTGTGAGCAGAGGAGTTCATCAATAAAGCCAAGATGGAGATTTTTGAAGGAGTCTGCAGTAGCTGATCTACAATTCTGTAGTCGCTCATCTTGATTATCTTCAAAATATCATCCACTTCTTTCTCTAGTGTAGCTCCACTAGATTCACCCGTGGCCTCTATGGGTTCAACATTTTCAACAATTTTCTTTCCAGCACTAACATCTCCACGAACAACTGGTGCAAATACACGACCATTGTGGGTCACTCTGCTAGTCCCAAAAATATTTCCAACGTCAGGCATTGGCTGAATGGGAACTTCCACACCATCCTCTAAGATTGTAGCATTATATTTGTAGGGTGCTGCCTTATCTGACTTGTAGAGGACAGGACCCGGAAAACTAATCACTAATGGAGTAATAGCTGGCTTGCTATGATACTCAATTTTAAAATGGGCAGGTGTGCCAAAACAAGGCACAATGACGTTTACTCCTTCTTCAACACAATCATTTTTTACAGAGTCATCTCTGGAAAACAAATCCTCATCTGAGGAGAAGTACTCATCCACGGAGGCATACTCATCATCCGACTCTTCTTCAGCCAAACAAACCACAATCATATCAACTTCATGGTAATCATCCCTATGACCTGTAACCCTGATGGTTCTATTGTCTAACAATAACTGAACACGTTTTCTCACAATTGAACATCCTCGGGAGTCCCGACAGCAAATTCGGCAAGATCCATACTGATGTTCTACCTGACCATCCATGTGGCAGAAAGTAGCATGCAACTGCACAAGGTCCTCATTCATATACTCCACGTCAAAGATTTTGAACTCTCTAGGACATCCAGAAACCATGTTTACTTCCACTTCATACTCTGCCCTAGGCCTGATTATGTGGATGAGGCCCTCATCCATCATCTTCTGCAAATCAGCCTTTATCTTGTCACAACCATGTATGTTTGTACTGCAAATAGCACAACCGGCATGGTCATGTGTATAGTAGCTAAATTCACAGAGGTTTGTATGCATTTTCACCAAATCTCCCCTAACCAGATTAAAATCTAAAATCCAGAAGTCGCCTGGACAACCGGCCACCATGTTCACAACATTTGATCCTCCATGCTTGGCCAGAGGATTGTCTTTCACATTAGGGCCCACACCTTTGAAAGATAGAATACCGGACTTTACCAATTTATGTACCCCAGTCTTCAAAGGATAGTAGTTCTCAACATTATGCCCTGGTGCTCCCTGATGAAAAGCACGTGTTTGGTCTGCCTTTTAATACCAAGGCAACGGTGATGGTACAACGGGAGGTGGTCGGGTCTGAACCAACTTCTTCTGAATTAACGCTGGGAGTAACTCTTTGTAACTCATAGGAATAGGGTCATAAATCTCCCTTCTCTGATTATACCTTTGACTCCCCTGATGGGAAGATCTCTGATAAGCAATGATGGTTGGAGCTACACCCACAATTGGAGTGACTGAGGCGACTTGCTGATGACGCTGGTAATTTCTTCTAGGAGGATTAACCCTCCTCTCTTGCATGACAAAGTTCATATCTCCTTCCTTATTTTTGGAAAACCTATAGGATGGCTTCTTCGTTGTTGTACCCCAAAATTTTCCCTCTCATATTTCTCAAAACATTTCAAGAAAGATCCACAAGTTGCTCAAGGTAGTCCAAGAGTTGACCAGACAAGCTCCCTCCTAAGGAAATCTACCTCAAATTAGGGTTTCATATTGCATCAAGATACTTGAGTCCAAGGGATCTCAAATGCTCACCATTGTCCTAATATGTTCTCAAGATCATCCATGTCAAGTTTCAAGCCTTGTAGAGGAAGTTTGCTCAGTCAATTGCTCAAAGGCCTAAAAATCGAATGTGTTAGGGCAAAAGTTAACTGTGGCCCACATACAGTCAAACTTCAATATTTTTGGTCAACATCCTCATTTTGAAGTATGATTCATCATTCTATCAAGGTTTGATCATGATTCATCAAGGATTTCTCACAATTCATCAAGAACCAAAAGTTGCTAAATTAGGGTTTTACAAGAAAAGTCAACTCAACTTTAACCAAGCATAACTTTCTTATACTTTATGAGAAATGACCCATCCAATGCTCATTTTCAAGAGGATGTCATGATCTACAATCCATCTTCAGCTCCCAAGTTCAAAATATGCACTCACAAGAAGTTATGAATTTGGACATTATAGGTCATTTTGAAAAGTCAACAAAAACACTTTTTTTTTCAAAGCTTCATACATGAGCATGGAATATCAAATTGAGATGAGACCAAAAGGGTTGCTTATAGGACATCTCAAACTTTCTAAAAAGTCCAAGAACTCCTCCAAAGAGTCAAAATTGAGGAAGTTATGCATTGGTGAAGTTGACCTTTTTTGTAAAATTGCCAAAAGTCAACTATGCCTAAAACTTCAAATTTTGCCAAATGGGCCTAATCTTTTTCACTTGTTTTGAGTTGGAAACATGGTCCACGAGCCGTAGCCCTTTCCACTTGTCATTATCTTATTTATATTATTTATTTTGATTTTTATTTGAATTAAATCATTTTAAATCAAAACAAATCATATAAAATCCAAAACATTGAAATTTAAAGATCTTATGCTTGTTTCAGGTCTTAATGTCTAGCTAGCATCAAATCAAATTCGTGTAAAGGCATGGTGTGCACAAAAAGATTGAATTAGGCCATTTTTGGAAAGATTTTAAGGTGAATCAAATCAAGATCAAGGACATTGATGAAGGAAGATTGAGGCCAGGTTTTCAACCCTAATTCATTCCTCAATACATATAGAAGGAATGCAGACCAAAAGAGGTTAGAAGGAGGTGTGTGATCAAGAAAAAAACATGAAAAAAACAAGAGAAAGTGTTTAATCGAATTTATACTTTGAAGCAATTTCAAGACCCTTTGACCACCCCAATCGCTTCCTGTGATCCTCAACAAGCGAAATCAATCAAGGACCAGTCTTTTCTAGTACCAAAACACGCTGTAAGTCATCCACGACCTTGGTTATTTCTTGAAATCGGTTTGCATAATTCTGGCATATATAGCATGATGTAATCATATATTATTGATCCTTAGAACATTTGCAAACTATCTGTAATATTCAATTGCATTTTTATGGACTGTATCAGGATTTGCCATTGTTAGGTTTTCTGGGTTCGTTTTAGGGTTTTCTCGTGCAGGTGAAATTGGCCTAAATACAAGAGACCATTGTGATCAGCAGATCAAACCCAGCTGATCCATGGTCTTAAATTTTATTTATATTGCTTGTATGTGATTTTTGAGATGTACAGGGTTATAGCTACAGCGCCATGTCCGTAGGTAAAAATTATGAGTTTTAAACGACAGATCCAGGGAAGAAGACGATAGCGTGTCACCACTTTACTGGCTAGTTTAAATTATGGCGCGTTTGTTTTGGCCAGAAACCCATAGTTTTGATCTGTTTGTTTATTCTGTTGTATTGTTAAACTAACACCCTGATGCAGTAGCCCATAAGGGGAAGTCAAAAATTCATGATTCTGGGTTTGATCCCAGGCATGACCCTTTGGCACCCTTCCCATTTGTTTTCGCCAGATCCAGCGCTTACATCTGCTGGAGGTTATCCTCTGCTTTCATCAAAGAGGACTAGATCGAGTGTCTCCTGGGGGTTATCCTCTGGATCCCTCATCTTTTGGACCATCATCCTCTGGACCATCATCTTTTGGACCATCATCCTCTGGACCATCATCTTCTGGACCTCCATCCTCCGGACCATCATCTTCTGGACCTGCATCCTCTGGGTCATCATCCTCTGATCAGAGTCGTTGACAGTGGGCCCTTGGGTTATTTCTTTTACCTTTTTTATTATTATTATCCTTTCTCAATACTAAAATAACTTCTTTTTTTTAACCAATCAAAAATTCACAAAAAATAATACTTCTCACAAATTAGGTTTAGATTTTATTTTTTTTATCAAAAATTAAATTAATTTAATTAGGTTGTTAATATTAGATAACTTTAATTCCTTTTGTAAATAAATTAAAAATAATTAGAATAATTAGGTTTTTATTTCTTATTTTATTTTATTTTATTTTCCTAAAAATAACCAAAAACCAAAAAATAGGCCATATTTATTTTAATTAATTAATTTAATTAACTAATTAATTTTGGTATTTTATTTAGAAAACCTAATTCCTTTCTTAAAAAATAATTTTTAAAAAAAACAATAAAAACAATTTTTCCTTTAATTAGGTTAGAAAGGGTCAAAACCCTAATTCGCTCTCGTTCTAATTTTCATCGCGCACTTTATTTTATTATTTTTACCCTATTATTGTAACTGCTCACAAGTTGTAATAGTTAATTAGGTCTTTATTTTCATTTATCGCTTTATTATTTAAGGGTTTATTTTTGTCTATGTAAATACCCGAAGCCTTGTAATAGCGTAGTTTAATTTCCGCACTTTTCATTCCGCAAAATATTAACTGTTAGATGTATGATATTAGGGATGCATGACAAGAATGTATGATCAACTTTAAAACAGTTAGATAACCCTAAAACGTGCAAAGATAAATAATCTTAAATTGAATCATACGCACATGCACACTCCTAGGGTACACTCCCACTTGGTTGCCTTTGGTAAACGGTCATTGAGTATAGGATGCTTTAGTGGTCGTCCTTTTGTCCAAAGATCAAAGTTACCTCAGAAAGGTTGCCTCGGGTATTGTTGCCTCGGATAATTGATCTAAGACATTAGGGTTACTACTAAGACGTCTTAACATTGCTTTAGTTACCATACGTCCCTTTCGAATTGACCCTCAAAACTCCAACGATGGTGCTACCTACTCACTAATAGTGGGATAGCACTATCTAAAGGAAACAAACATAGAAAGATTCTTTTTTCGAGTATGTAGATTAGTTCTTAAGTACTTGCTCAATCCAAACAAACTTTTTCACACTTACACTCCTTTACAAACAAAGTTTTCAAAAACACTTCATTACACTCTTGAAGACAGAAGCAAGAGTTAAATCGAAGTCAAAACAAAAACTTTTCAAAGCGCACAAACATAAGGAAGTAATTTTGAAAATTATTAGCAAGTACCTAAGAGCTCGTAGATAACTATGGATAGAAAGGGTGGTAATACCTTCCCTTTATATAATCTACCCCCCGTACTCAAATATCTCGAAAAAGGAATTTTTCTGTACTTTTTTCCTTTCCTTGGATAAAATAAAATACGGTGGGGACTCTTGCTTACCGCGACATTTTGCAAACACAAACGCAAAACGCAAACCAGCATTCCTAAAAAAATAGTCCCGGTTCTGGCCACTGTATCACAGAACTGGTGACTCTGTTGGGGACTTAATAAGTGGGGTGTACCTTAGGAATAGTTCATCATGTTGTTTTCTATTGTTTGATTTGATTGCTTTATCTTTGTGGCATTTGTATTGGAGTTACTATAGATCCTAACCCGAATATGGGGATACCTTTTAGGTAAGTAGCAATAGACTGTGAGGGAACTGTACGATGTAGACCGATACGGTTGAAGCAGTAGCTACGTTGATGTGGAACATTAGTTGGTACTGATATCCCTTGTGGAGCAACAAGGAGAGTATGGGGCTGCTATATGGGTCGTTAAGCATCAGCTGACCTTAGAACCTATAATTGACCAACTTGGCCATAGAAAGTAGCAGGATGCTACACTCATTGAGACCATACTCTCGCGATGGTTCCGGCTACAAGAAAAGATTGCGTGAGCTGAAACTATGACCGATGGAGGATTGTCAGTGATATTGAGAACCTCTAGAACCCGGTTACTATTATTAGGACAGATTAAACCAACTAAACTGCAAGAGGGTAGTACCTAGACTCCATGCCAGCCTGAAATTTAAGGGCTATTGTGTGACTTGTTTGCCCTTACCATGTTTGCTATCTGTGATACCTGTTGTGTGTTTTATCATGACATTATGCATCATGACATCACATGCATATTTCATTAGATTAACCATTTCAAAGACCGAGGGGATTCATCTTTATTATGTTTTGCAGATCATGGCCTCTATGCGCAGAAATACCATTCGGGTCAACATCATGCAGATCCATGCTCAGCTTAGAGAGTTGGTTTCAAAAGTTCCTGATACTTCTTCCTTTGTTAGAAGACATAGTCATCTCCTTAGTCTGGTCACTTCCAAGTTGGATGAGCAAATGATGGGTGTGTTGTTCCAGTTCTTTAACCCGTTGCATCATTGTCTTACCTTCCTGGACTATCAGTTGGGCCCTACTTTGGAGGAGTTTTCTAATTTACTGGGCATATCTATTCTAAAGCAGACATCCTTTATAGGTTTAGAGATAGCTCCTAGGCTAGAGGATATGGCTTCAGCCCTACATCTAAAAATGGCTGATGTAGTATCTAACTGGGAGATTCAGAGTGGGGTTAAAGGTTTCTTGGCTAAGCTTTTGATCGATCAAGCTCAACAGTTCTAGGATAGTTTGGACTTTGAAGCATTTGAAGACATCCTGGCTCTCCTCATCTACGGCTTAGTTTTGTTCCCGAATTCGGATTCTTTCGTCGATGTGAACACAGTTAAGATTTTCATGTCTCGTAACCCAGTACCTACTCTCTTGGGTGATATTCTACATGCTCTTTATACCTGTACTGTTCGGAGAAGGGGAACTCTCATGTGTTGTACACCGCTGCTGGCGAGGTGGTTTATTTCTCACCTCCCCAAATTTGTATTGAATAATGAGGAAGGTGTAGGTTGGGCTTACAGAATCATGTCCCTTGCTCATACGGACATCTTCTGGAGTTCTAAAGACATGGAAAAGGTAGCTGTCATTGATCGGTGTGGGGAATACCCCAATGTTCCATTTCTTAGAATTAGAGGAGGAATAACCTATAATCCTTGTTTGGCTTTATGACAGTTTGGACGAGCTCGGAGAGACGGTCCTCATGAGCTGCTGCTTACAGACATTATCTTTAACTACTAGGGGGATGTTGAGGGACATCGTCGCCAGTTTATACGATCTTGGGACAGGGTGAACAGGTCTGATCCACATGAGCTAGGAATGAAGACTTCTCTACCGATGCAACCATATCTCCAGTGGGTTCGAGCCCGTGCACAAAAGCTGGGGATGCCCTATGAAGCTGTTTTGCCGGTGATTGTAGAGCATACTAATGAAGAAGGTGTTCCTTATACAATCCTCCATCCCTATATGCCTAATGATCTGGGGGCATTGAAGAGATCTTGGATCCAGTTAAAGGAAGAACGGGATACCTACAGAGAGAAGTATCATGAGCAGGAATGGAAGATCCTGAATCTTACAAGGCAGCTTGAGAATGAGAGGACAATCAACGATTATGTCAGCATGAAAGGAAAATGACCATGGGATTTCTGATGTCTTTTATTGTTTCTAGTTTAGATTTGCTTTTCAGTTTTTCTTTTGTAACGCCTTAAAGGCATTTGTTAAACATTGTTTCAAATGTTAATCTAATAAAGTGTGTTTTATTTTAGTTTACAAATTTGAATCTCCCTAAGTCTTTGAAATCATTTCATATGCATTCCATTACCATGCACCTCATTACAGGTACCCTTATAGGCTTCTTATCTTCTCCGATGTTTATTTCAGCGCAAAATGTCTTCTGAAACACCTACGGATCAAGCTATTAAGGCTCTTCAAGCTCAGAATGCTCAGTTCCAGGAGATGTTCTTGAACTTGGCCAAGAGTCAACAAGATTTGAAGACTCTTATTTTGAAAGACAAGAAGAAGAAGAAGAATAAGAAGAAGGTGGTTCTGCTGAATATGGGTCACAGATTTGGGAACAACTTGAGACAGGAAGCTGATTTATCTCATTCATCTGGAGGAGGAGAGAATCAAGAGGAAAGAAAGGGTCCTAGCCCTGTGGTCTCCGGTAATGACACTGATTTTGGTGAAGACCAGTATCCTCCTGCTGAGGATAGGTATAAACAACTGGAGGACCGCTTAAGTGCTATGGAGGTTCAGAAGGTTCCCGGTTTAGATTTTGGAGATTTGGGGCTAGCATCAGAGGTGATGATCCCACACAAGTTTAAAGCACCTGTCTTTGCTAAGTATGACGGGGTATCTTGCCCAAAGCTTCACCTTCACTTATATGTTAGAAATATTCAACCACATACTGCTGATAGGAATCTCTGGGTTCATTTCTTTCAAGATAGTTTGTCAGGGGCTCAACTTGAATGGTTCTATCAACTGGAAGGAGCTAATGTCTGCAACTAGGAGGACCTTGTTGCTGCTTTTTACAAGTAGTACCAGTATAATTCCGACCTTTCTCCCACCCGTACTCAACTTCAGGGTATGTCTATGGGTGCAAGCGAAGGTTTTAAGGACTACGCTCAGAAATGGACAGATCTTGCTGGAAGAGTACAACCCCCTCTATCTGATAGGGAGCTGGTGGATATGTTTCTTGGGACTTTGTCTGGTCCATATTTCAACCATTTGATCGGTAGTTCATTGTCTGGGTTCACTGAATTGATAATGACTAGGGAGAGAGTCGAATCTGGTATCAGAAGTGGCAAGATACAGAAAGGTGCTTCGTCAAGTACAGAAAAGAAGCCTTTCAAGAAGGAGTCTAGTGCAGTTTACAGCTCGAGGAGCCAAAATCGACCTGAGTGCAGCAGTTAATGCAGTGGTAATATCAAGACCTGTTGTTGCCCCACAATGCAACAATCAGCAAAGAGTAGAGAGACCGCAAAGACAATATACTCGGCTCAGTATGATGTTATCTCAAATTTTACCGCAGTTATTGAAGACTAACCTGGTGACTCTGAGGGAAGCTCCGAAGAATCCCAGTACCACCTCTCCGCTGTATAAACCGAACGCCCGTTGTTCCTATCACTCTGATAGCCCGTGGCATGATACCGATAACTGCTGGGCCTTGAGGAATAAGGTGCAAGATTTGATTGAAACTAAGGAAATTGAGTTTGACGCACCAGAAAAGCCTAATATCATGACTTCTCCTATGCCCAAGCATGGAGTAAATGTTGTGGATGATGATTCATTTGTGACCTCTGTAGAAGACATTTCTACTATGTTGATAACCGTAAAGAAGAACTTATTATCGGCCGGTTTATTTTCGGGCTGTGGCGAAGGTTGCCACCTGTGTTCCATCCTACCTACTGGTTGCCATTTATTGAAATCAGGTGTTCAACGCCTGATGGATAAGAAAGAGCTCTTGTTCGAGAAAACTTTGGTTCCGTTGATTCCTGTTGAAGATGTTTCCATAATTACCATTTTCGCCAATCCTTCCAAGGCTTCCTCGAGAAAGCCTGTTAGGATTACATCTGTTCCGAGAGTTGCTCCATTGATCATTACTATTCCTGGACCCATCCCTTACACTTCGGATAAGGCTGTCCCGTGGCACTATGGGGCCGCTGTGTATTATTATGGGGTCAAACAAGACTTGAAGGTTGAAGAGGCTGATACTGATGTCAGCAATATTGTCAGGTCTAGCAAAGTCACCCAAAGCGGAAGACTCTTCTCTCCTGAGATTTCTCCTCCGACTGTTCAAAAGCCTGTTGTCATTACACCTGCCAGTACATCTGCTGCTGTTCCAATTCTCACTCCAGTTATCACCCCTGTCACCGAGTCATCTGATACTCGGGGCAAAGAAGTTACAGGTGGGCCTGCCCCGATGGAGGCACCTAAAAAAGTCATTGTTGAAACCTCTAGGCAAGAGATAGAGGAAATTTTGAAGATTATCAAGAAAAGCGACTACAACATAGTCGAACAGCTGGGGCAAACCCCGTCGAAGATCTCTATGTTATCTTTATTGTTGTGCTCAGAAGCCCATGCAAAGGCTTTAATTGCTTTCCTTAAAACTGCACACGTGCCGCAGGAAACATCTGCTGATCAATTCAAAGACTGTGTGGCTAGTTTGACCGCTGACAACAAGTTGGGTTTCTCCGACACAGATCTGACTGCCAAAGGAAGGAATCACAATGATGCTCTGCATGTCTCGATCGAGTTCAGGGGCACTACTTTGGCCCACGTGTTAGTGGACACTGGGTCCTCTTTAAATGTTTTACCCAAGAAAGCATTAGACCGGCTGGATTATGAAGGGTTGGTTCTGAAGCCCAGTAATATTATGGTTAGGGCCTTTGACGGGTCCAAAAGGATGGTACACGGAGAGGTGGATGTCCCTGTTAAGGTTGGTTCCCATACTTTTGCGTCTACGTTCTATGTGATGGAAATTTGACCATCTTATTCTTATTTGTTGGGTCGCCCATGGATTCATAAGGCTGGGGCAGTAACTTCTACGCTCCATCAGATGTTAAAGTATCCAGTAAAGGGTAAGATTGTTACGGTGCAGGGTGAGGAAGAGTACATGGTGAGCCACCTCAACTCTTTTCGGTATGTGGAGATGGATGGGGAGTTTATTGAAACCCCGTGTCAGAACTTTGAAGAAGTTCCCCAGACTCTGGCGTCGACTGAAACTGTTGCTGAAGATCCTCCAATGAAGATGGCTTCCCTAAATGATGCTCGGGCTGTTATTGAAAAAGGTGGGTGCGCGAATTGGGGCCAACTCCCTGACTTTGCACACAAGACTGACAAGTTTGGTTTGGGTTTTACTGTAGAAGCTCAAAGGGTTGTTCGGTGTGCACATATTGGAAGACCTCCCCTGCGCACCAGTAATCCGGGAGTGAATGCGATTGAAGATGATGATGAAGAATCAGATTTCGACAGCTGGATTTACCCAACTACCAACGGTGGCTTGAACAATTGCACGGCAAAGGACTTTGTGCCCGTTTCTTTTATTACACAGTAATAAGACTTTTGTTTTGAGATTTGTAACAGACAATTTGAAACTTTTACGGCCCGGTGTCTTTCCCGAGGCATTGTGGCTTTGTTTGTGAGGGCTTAATATTTGTCATTTCCATATATCATTAATAAATCATTGGACGTTCTCTTGCATTACAAATTTTGTGCTCCTTGTTTTTACCTTGCAAAACATCTATTTGTCTTACACACTCACATATACAGGCCCACATCCACTCTGGATCCCACTGATAACGACTCTGCTACTGCCAGTTATGACTTCGAAAGTCCGATCAACCAAGGCGAGGACGAAGGTGAAGATGATTGTGAAGTGCCTGGGGAACTTGCTAGACTGTTACTTCAGGAAGAGAGGGCCATACAGCCGCATGAAGAGCCAGTGGAATCAGTAAATCTGGGTACAGAAGAAGACAGGAAAGAGGTCAAAATAAGTGCCCAGTCTATGCTGATAAGGTGCATATACCTCCCGTTCCTCTGAACGTCTTGACGGAACCTTGGCCTTTTGCAATGTGGGGCATCAATATGATCAGCGAGATCAGACCCACTGTGTCTAACGGGCATCATTTCATTCTGGTAGCGATTGATTATTTCACGAAGTGGGTTGAGGCAGCTTCTTTTGCTACAGTAACCAAGAATGTCATGACGCGGTTTATCCGGCACAATCTGATCTGTCGATATGGTGTACCAGAGAGGATCATTACGGACAATGGTACAAATCTCAACAATACAATGATCACTGAGCTCTGCAAGCAGTTCAAGATACAGCATCACAAATCTTCTCCCTACCGGCCGAAGATGAATGGGGATATCGAAGCGGCTAATAAGGACATCAAGAAGATTGTGCAGAAGATGACAGTGACATACAAAGACTGGCATGAGATGTTATCATTTTCTCTTCATGGGTACCGTACCTGAGCGCGGACGTCAACAGGGGCAACACCCTATTCCTTGGTATATGGCATGGAGGCATTCTTACCCATTGAGGTTCATATACCCTCTCTTAGGATTATGAAGGATTCAGGTTTGAGTAAGGATGATTGGATTCAGACCCGGCTTGATCATCTGAACTTAACCGACGAAAAGAGACTTACTGCTATTTGTCATGGTCAGACATATCAAAAGCGGATGATCAAGGCATTTAACAAGAAATTTAGACGACAAGAGTATCAAGTTGGGGATTTGGTCATCAAGCGCATTATCCTGCCGCAAGGTGATCCCAGGGGCAAATGGACCCCTACTTACGAAGGGCCATTTGTGGTTAAGAACATTTTCTCAGGAGGAGCTATGATTCTAACCACCATGGATGGTGACGACCTTCCTCACCCCGTCAATGCAGACATAGTGAAAAAATACTACGCATAATCAAAGACCCGCTAGGTTAACTGGCCTAGGAAAAAATAAGGGCTTCCTGGCGAACCAAAAGGGTTCGGGCAAAAAAAGGGTATCCCGGTGGACTGAAAACCCGAAAGGGCGGTCCAGGCAAAAATTAGGGATCAAAGCGTAACACTATGTCTCATTGGATCATCTTGCAACCAGACTTCGGTATCGCCTATCAAGCTCGGATGGCACTAATCAATATGATCTGCCTTCAACCAAGTAGCAAAGTGATGAGACGCTCAAAGACATAGGGGCAATAGTAGAGTTGGAACTCAGTGGGATTGTTCACATAGCTGTTTTTCTTTGTTTTTCACCAATTGTGTAAATGCTATCTTTCGGCGGTGTTCTCTTACTAGGTTGTCAGCTTCTTGTACAAAATGCCTATTTACAGGCCAACTTCAAAATCAATACAATTCATTTTCGCAAAGAAATTTCAAATTCATTTTCCTTTTCTGTTTTGTTTTGTAAAGAACGTCCAATGTTCATTTTTTATATATGCATTTGACAATAATTGCTGCTCATGAATATTGACATACGAAACAAAAAACGATTACTCGTAATATCATAAACAGGGGCAAACAAGAAATGTCCATACCTTACGATTTCTCTATTCACCAGGTACATGAATAAAACTAGCTGAAGAATATGACTAAGGTACATTCACTCCCCGCAGAGTAAGAAAAGGATTGTGGTGTTAATTCTCCCCAAGCAGAAGTTTACCTATCATCAGCACTAAAAAATTATCCCCAGTGGAGTCCAGAGGATTATCCCCAATAGAGCCTGAAAGAGTATCCCCAATGAAGTCGCCACTAAAAGATTATCCCCGGCGGAGTTCATTTCTTCCAAAAACAGGAAGTTCATCCCCAACAGGGTTTATCATCGCCAGCGACGGTAATTCATCCACAGCCGAGGGTATTTCTCCAAGATCAGCAAATCCTCAGGAAAGCATCTTTTCCCCACAGGATCATTCTCTCACCAAAATATTCTCCAGCGAGATTATTCTCCCAATCATCTTTGGTCGTTATCCCCAGCGAGCAAAACTCTTTCATTCTCCAGTAGCAGTCCGGAATTTATTTTTCCTCAGCTAGAGAACACCATAAAAAACATTACATGTCCATACATCATGACATGTACATACGCATCATACAGCACAATCTCATTTATTTTAAGAACATCATTTCCTGATACATATCATGCATTACATACAGCTAACCTTTACCTTTCAGGAAAGATACAATCAAACTCTCACAAAAATTCAAGCTATGAAGCCCGGGTACGACCAGATAGTATCTTGATTTCTACAGCATATTGTGAAGCCCGGATTACGACCGAATAACAGTATCAGAATACCGCGAAGCCTGGATTTCGACCATATAGTGGTATATCATAAACAGTAAGCCGTAAAGCCCAGATTATGACCGAATAACAATACCAAACGCCGTGAATCCTGGATTCGACCAGATATTGGCTTATCTTTAAACTGTGAAGCCTGGAGTACGACCAGATAATAGTTTAATCCCCAGTAAGTCACTATAAAGCCTGGATTACGACCAGATAGCAGTCGGTCTTATCACTATGAAGCCTGGACCATGACCAGATAGTAGTTCAAATTCAACTTTCCTCTTCAATAAGAGATGATGCCTCAATAGAATAATGGACGACCGAAGTTCCTAAAATTCAACAGAGATGATTCCTCAATAGAATAACGGACGACTGAAGCTCCTAAAATTCAACTTTCCTCTTCAATAGAGATGATTCCTCGGTAGAATAACGGACGAATGAAGTTCCTAAAATTCAACAGAGATGATTCCTTAGTAGAATAACGGACGACCTAAGTTCCTTAAATTCAACAGAGATGATTCCTCAGTAGACTAACGGACGACCGAAGCTCCTAAAATTCAACAGAGATGATTCCTCAGTAGAATAACGGACGGCCGAAGCTCCTAAAGTTCAACTTGCCTCTTCAATAGAGATGATTCCTCGGTAGAATAACAGACGACTGAAGTTCCTAAAATTCAACAGAGATGATTCCCCAGTAAAATAACAAACGACTGAAGCTCCTAAAGTTCTATTTCTCTCAAGACAGAGATCAGCATTCCCCAGCGGAATCTTCCTCCACAACAGGTGTACAAGCTCTCGCCAAAAAATCTCTTGGGCGATAGACACTCCTTCGGATGGCATCTTTAAGCCCATTCCCCATCGGCAATTTCCAAATGGCATCTGTAATCCCATTCGCGACCTCACACGATGGATACCACTTCATGCGAGTGCAAATTTCTGGGCACTCTAGTGTTCAATCCTCTTCCACCTTCGGATCACGAAAGGAACGAAAGCCAATCTACATCCTCGGGTTTAAGAAGATTGAACAGGGGAAGCTTTTGTACCCCAAGATTTTCCCTCTCATATTTCTAAAAACATTTCAAGAAAGATCTACAAGTTGCTCAAGGTAGTCCAAGAATTGACCAGACAAGCTCCCTCCTAAGGCAGTCTACCTTAAATTAGGGTTTCATATTGCATCAAGATAATTGATTCCAAGGGACCTCAAATTCTCACCATTGTCCTAATATGTTCTCAAGATCATCCATGTCAAGTTTCAAGCCTTGCAGATGAAGTTTGCTTAGTCAATTGCTCAAAGGCCCAAAAATCGATTATGTTAGGGCAAAAGTCAATTGTGGCCCACATACAGTCAAACTTCAAGATTTTTGGTCAACATCCTCATTTTGAAGTATGATTCATCATTTTATCAAGGGTTGATCATGATTCATCAAGGATTGCTCATAATTCATCAAGAACCAAAAGTTGCTAAATTAGGATTTTGTAGGAAAAGTCAACTCAACTTTGACCAAGCATAACTTTCTCATTCTTTATGAGAAATGACCCATCCAAAGGTCATTTTGAATAGGATTCCATGATCTACAATCCATATTCAGCTCCAAAGTTCAAAATATGCACTCACAAGAAGTTATGAATTTGGACATTATAGGTCATTTTGAAAAGTCAACAAAAACACCTTTTTTGTCAAAGCTTCATACATGAGCATGGAATATCAAATTGAGATGATACCAAAAGGGTTGCTTATAGGACATCTCAAAATTTCCAAAAAGTCAAAGAACACCTCCAAAGAGTCAAAATTGAGGAAGTTATGCATTGGTGAATGTGATACGGTGGAAGAACTGACTTGAGGTTTCGCGTTTGTGTTCGCAAATGTTTCGGTTTAGCAAGAGTCGCCACCGACTTTTCATTTTATCCAAAGGAAAGGCCAAAAAGCACAGGAAATACCTTTGAGATGTTTTCTTGGGTTCGGGGGGTAGATTATGAAAAGGGAAGGTGCCAGCACCCTTTTCATCCATGGTTATCCATGGGCTCTTAGTTACTTATTTAGATCACTTGCTTTTGCTTTTCAATTGTTTGAAATGGTGCTTTGTGTGTGGTTTTGAAAATGTTTTGAAAAGAGGCCATCATTGTGGCAACCTTTGTAATGATTCTTGTTTGAATATGTACAAAGGTGTTTGTCTTTTGAAAAGATATTTCAATGTTTGAAAGTTTGTTTTGGGAAATGTTTTGAAATTGTGTTGTGAGGTATGTTTGAAAATAGCAAGGATGTTTTTGCAAGTTTTGATCAAGTAACTAAGAGTTGTCTACCCTATCTTACTCAAAGATCTTTACTACACATTTTTAATCCCTTTTGACAGTGTTGTTTTACCATTGCATTTAGTAAACAACCTTGTGTTGGGATGTTAAACGGGACAGGCGCGGGTCATCGTATTGACCATGATAGTAATTGTGCCAAGTATCTTTAGCAAATTTTTGAGGGACTAGTTCAATTTTGTATAGGCAACCAAGATAACGTCATCGAGGGACTATGATCTTATGTTTTGTTTTTTCGTTTTGCCAAGATACTCAACATGCATAACATGGCCCTTTTAAAGGCAACAAGTGGATGAAAACCCTAGGGGTGCATATGTGCATTGTGTTTTCAATTTACATGCTTTTATGTCTTGTATTAGGTCTAACTATTTGTTTTGATTTTGGATATTGCATACAAACCCTAATCTCTATCATGGCATATTTGAAAGCTATAAATGCGTAAATAAATCTACGACTATTACAACATTGATATGGGGAGGGGGATATAATTTTGAATGGGGAGTATTTGCAAGAAAATAAAACCCGAAGATTTACTATTACATCCAAATTGAATTCTTTACATCAAATAAATAAAAAATATTTAAATAAGCAATTTAAGTATAAATATACAAAATATTATAAGTATGCAAAAAAATGTTTTTGTTTATTTTTATGTATGTAAAAACATGATATTTAATGCATTAAAAAAATAGAAATAAAATATTATTTTTATTAAGGGTAAAAACCCTAATTTTCTTTAGGAGAGTATATATATTAATTATATTATTTATGTACAATAAAATAAAATAATAAAATATATACAAATGTCAAAAAATAAAAATATATCAGAAAAAATATTATTTAAGTATGTAAATAATAAAGGTATAATATTTTTATGTATTATTTTCAAGTTTTTATTAAAAATAAAAGTATGTTATCTATTAATTATTTTTATGTTAGAAAAAATAATTTTAAAAAAATACAAAATAAAAATGTGAAAATTTATGAAAATGTTTTTGGTAATTTTTTATGTTTAGAAAAAATAAAATAAATCAGAAATAAAAAAGAAATAGAAAAATATAAAAATATAATGAAATGGGCCAAGGGGTGCAAATAACATAAATGGGGGTGTCAAAAGCAAGCCAAGGCCAAGCCCAGCCCAAACTGATCTTCATCTTCAACCTTTGAACAAAAACGCGCGCCCTGTAACTCCAACTTTGTTCTCTCTATTCTTTGCATGAAATCAAAAACTCAAAATATGAAACTTATAGAGCATTAAACCATGATTCTAACTTTATAAAAAACTTAATCTAACTCTCAAAGACCAGAGAGAATTTCTATGGCCCTAATTTCTAACCTAACTTTTCCAGGAAGTTCATCAATCAAATTCTCTTAGCACGCTTAACTTAAATGAAATCTATGCATATGTACAGCTTAAGGGCTATGAGTACTACATTTTTTTATTCACAAACCTAAGCCTAATGATTCCTAAATAGAGAGATAGGAAGTTGAAAAATACTTGTTTCAGTTGAACACGAGTATGGCAATGCAGAGCTTTTCAGTGAGGCCTGAGATGCCTGGGAGCTTGCTTGAACTTCCTCTGACCTTCCCCAATGCTTAGTTTGCTTTGGATTTGCTTGAACAAGCTTGTAGAAGTCAACCTGCACAAGCTGAAAACATAAATGGTGAAGCTTACCAATGGAGTTACAGTCCATGGCCAATGGTTGGGATAGCTCAGGTGGGTTATATGGAAGGTATTGGAACAAGTTTGGGGCAAAACGCACGAGTAGTTTTTGTTATGCAACTCAAAGTGCAGAAACTGTCCTGTTTTGCAAGAGGAAGGTGATTTTGTATTTTTGGAAGGCTTGAGGGTTGAATAACTCGTGTTTCTAGCTTAAGGTAATGTGCAAAACCTATTTCAAATGCTTACAAGAGTTGGTTATAACAGATACTCAAGTTCTGGCTCTTTGACAAGTTTTCTTGTTTTTTAAGTAAAAATATGAAATGATACAAGACAGGCTTGTACAGGCTATCTTCCAGCTTGCACTTGGTGATATTGGCCCCCTAAGTTTGTGGATATTGTTTGCTGTCTAAGATTTGGTTCAAGGCTCAAGGGATGTAATTTGACATAAAGCAAGTTTTGACAAAAATGGTAATGTTGCCTTTTTGCTATTTTTGGATTAATCTCTTGCGTAAACCTCTAATGATCAGAACAAAGCTTCAATCCATTGGGTTTGAATTTAATTCTTGAGTATATAAGGGTTTAGATGTCTGTAATCAAGTATAAATAATGCTAGATGGAAATTGCAACTTGTAGCAACATGAAACATGCCATGGATCAAATTGAGTTTTTGCCAAATTCAAACCTTCGATTCTCCCTAACCATAAATGATTTTTGAGAGTTCTTGGACATTTTGGAAAGCTTGTAATATGATCTACAATCCATATTTGAAATGAATTTTGATATTCCAGGTGGAACTAGGTGAAAAATTTCCATGAAGATAGGTCAAAATCCTGCCTAAACTAGGGCAAAATTTCACTAAGTTAAAAGTTTCATGGACCCTTGTTCCAAAAATCATAACTTGAGATCCGTGCTTCTTTTGAGAAAACTTTGTGAATAAAAGTTGTAAATTTTGTGGAGGAATACAACTTTCACGTTGGAAGTTTTGTTTGAATACAATTGCATCATGGTGAAAATTTTGGGCAAAGTTGGGAAAAAATAAGAAAATTTCATAACTTAGAAAAATTCTAAGTTATGAAATTTTTTCAAACTTAAACCCTAATTTGCAAAATTAGGTTTCTTGATGAACAAGTTTTATGTTTTGTCACATCTTGATGAAAAATGACCCTTGGCACTTAATTTTGACCAAAACGTCAAAGTTTGACTTTTCAGTGTACAGTTGATTTTTGATCAGTTGACTAGAAAATTCATCTGCCAATCCAATACAATTGAGATCTTTTGAACCTTGTGAATAGGTCAAGATGATGCCATTGATTCCTTGAATCCATGCTTGAACCCAATTTGCCATTGGGTAGGTGAAAAGTCAGAAATTGCCCTTCTGCAGTCAAAACCCTAAAAATGACCATTTTGCCCTTTTGATGATCTGATCAAATTTCTTGAGGAGTTGTGGTCCAAACTTGATCAAATGGTTCATATGAGCTTATAATGTTGATATGGATCAAAATTTATGAGGTTTGACTGTAAATTGGCCACAGTTGACTTTTTCCCCAATACAACTGATTTGTAGGTCAACTGTCCAATTGACTGGGCAAAAATTTGATTCAAGGCTTGAAACTTGGTATGAGCAATCTTATAAGTCCAACATGAAGCATGAAAGTCACATTGATCATTAGAAGTCCAAAATTCCTTGTGCAAACCCAAACCCTAATTTAGGTCAACAGTGCAAGGAGATGTCTTGAGCAGAGCAAACCCTAGCTTGGTCTTGAGTTCAAAGAGTCTTGTGAGGAGAAATATTGATAAAAATGAGAGGGCAAATTTTGGGGTACAATAGTGAAGTTGACCTTTTTTGCAAAATTTCCAAAAGTCAACTATGCCTAAAACTTCAAATTTTGCCAAATGGGCCCAATCTTTTTCACTTGTTTTGAGTTGGCAACATGGTCCACGAGCCCTAGCCCTTTCCACTTGTCATTATCTTATTTATATTATTTATTTTGATTTTGATTTGAATTAAATAATTTTAAATCAAAAGAAATCATATAAAATCCAAAACATTGAAATTCAAAGATGTTGTGCTTGTTTCAGGTCTTAATGTCCAGCTAGCATCAAATCAAATTCGTGTAAAGGCATGGTGTGCACAAAAAGATTGAATTAGGCCATTTTTGGAAAGATTTTAAGGTGAATCAAATCAAGATCAATGACATTGATGGAGGAAGATTGAGGCCAGGTTTTCAACCCTAATTCATTCCTCAATACATATAGAAGGAATGCAGACCAAAAGAGGTTAGAAGGAGGCGTGTGATCAAGAACAAAACTTGAAAAAAACAAGAGAAAGTGTTGAATTGAATTCATACTTTGAAGCAATTTCAAGACCCTTTGACCATCCCAATCGCTTCCTGGGATCCTCAGCAAGCAAAATCAATCAAGGACCAGTCTTATCCAGTACCAAAACGCGCTTTAAGTCATCCACGACGTTGGTTATTTCTTGAAATCGGTTTGCATAATTCTGGCACATATAGCATGATGTAATAATATATTATTGATCCTTAGAACATTTGCAAACTATCTGTAATATTCAATTGCATTTTTATGGACTGTATCAGGATTTGCCATTGTTAGGTTTTCTGGGTTCCTTTTAGGGTTTTCTCGTGCAGGTGAAATTGGCCTAAATAGAAGAGACCATTGTGATCAGCAGATCAAACCCAGCTGATCCATGGTCCTGAATTTTATTTATATTGCTTGTATGTGATTTCTGAGATGTACAGGGTTATAGCTACAACGCCATGTCCGTAGGTAAAAGTTATGAGTTTTAAACGACGGATCCAAGGAAGAAGACGGTAGCGTGTCACCACTTTACTGGCTAGTTTAAATTCTGGCGCGTTTGTTTTGGCCAGAAACCCATAGTTCTGATCTGTTTGTTTGTTCTGTTGTATTGTTAAACTAACATGCTGATGCAGTAGTCCAGAAGGGGGAAGTCAGAAATTCATGATTCTGGGTTGATCCCAGGCATGACCTTCTGGCACCCTTCCCCTTTGTTTTCGCCAGATCCAGCGCTTATATCTGTTGGAGGTTATCCTCTGCTTTCATCAAATAGGACTAGACCAAGTGTCTCCTGGGGGTTATCCTCTGGATCCCTCATCTTCTGGACCATCATCCTCTGGACCATCATCTTCTGGACCATCATCCTATGGACCATCATCTTCTGGACCTCCATCCCCCGGACCATCATCTTCTGGACCTTCAATCTCTGGTTCATCATCCTCTGATCAGAGCCACTGGCAGTGGGCCCTTGGGTTATTTCTTTTACCTTTTTTATTATTATTATCCTTTCTCAATACTAAAATAACTTCTTTTTTTTTAACCAATCAAAAATTCACAAAAAATAATACTTCTCACAAATTAGGTTTAGATTTTATTTTTTATCAAAAATTAAATTAATTTAATTAGGTTGTTAATATTAGATAACTTTAATTCCTTTTGTAAATAAATTAGAAATAATTAGAATAATTAGGTTTTTATTTCTAATTTTATTTTCTTTTCTTTTCCTAAAAATAACCAAAAACCAAAAAATAGGCCATATTTATTTTCATTAATTAATTTAATTAACTAATTAATTTTTGTATTTCATTTAGAAAACCTAATTCCTTTCTTAAAAAATAATTTTAAAAAAAAACAACAAAAACAATTTTTCCTTTAATTAGGTTAGAAAGGGTCAAAACCCTAATTCGCTCTCGTTCTAATTTTCATCGCGCGCTTTATTTTATTATTTTTACCCTATTATTGTAACAGCTCACAAGTTGTAATAGTTAATTAGGTCTTTATTTTCATTTATCGCTTTATTATTTAAGGGTTTATTTTTGGCTATGTAAATACCCGAAGCCTTATAATAGCGTAGTTTAATTTCTGCACTTTTAATTCCGCAAAATATTAACTGTTAGATGTATGATATTAGGGATGCATGACAAGAATGTATGATCAACTTTAAAACAGTTAGATAATCCTAAAACGTGCAAAGATAAATAATCTGAAATTGAATCACACGCATATGCGCACTCCTAGGGTACACTCCCACTTGGTTGCCTTTGGTAAACGGTCATTGAGAATAGGATGCTTTAGTGGCCGTCCTTTTGTCCAAAGATCAAAGTTGCCTCGGAAAGGTTGCCTCGGATAATTGATCTAAGACATTAGGGTTACTACTAAGACGTCCTAACATTGCTTTAGTGACCATACATCCCTTTTGAATTGACCCTCAAAACTCCAACGATGGTGCTACCTACTCACTAATAGTGGGATAACACTGTCTAAAGGAAACAAACATAGAACGATTCTTTTTTCGAGTAGGTAGATTAGTTCTTAAATACTTGCTCAATCCAAACAAACCTTTTCACACTTACACTCCTTTACAAACAAAGTTTTCAAAAACACTTCATTACACTCTTGAAGACAGAAGCAAGAGTTAAATCGAAGTCAAAACAAAAACTTTTCAAAGCACACAAACACAAGGAAGCAATTTAGAAAATGATGAGCAAGTACCTAAGAGCCCGTAGATAACTACGGATAGAAAGGGTGCTAATACCTTCCCTTTCTATAATCTATCCCCCGTACTCAGAAATATCTCGAAAAAGGAATTTTTCTGTGTTTTTTTCCTTTCCTTGTTGGATAAAATAAAATACGGTGGCGACTCTTGCTTGCCACGACATTTTGTGAACACAAACGCAAAACGCAAACCAGCATTCCTAAAAAAAATAGTCCCGGTTCTGGCCACCGTATCACATTCGTATTTCCAGAACTTTCACCCTTCGTTAGACGACCCTCTCTTACAACCTTTTCTAAGCAGATACCCATGCCTACCATTTCAGTAAAGTCACTTGGCGCACTCGTTACCATACTCTCATAGTAGAAAGCACCCAGAGTCTTCAAGAAATCCTTAGTCATCTCCTTCTCTTCCATGGGAGGAATCACTTGGGCGGCTACCTGACGTCGTCTCTGTGCATATTCTTTGAATGATTCCCTATCTTTCTGGATCATGGCCCTGAGTTGATCACGGCCAGGCGCCATGTCCATGTTGTATTTGTATTGTCTGATAAATGATTCTCCCAAGTCATTGAAAGTATAGATATTGACGTTATCCAAACTCATATACCACTTCAGCACAGCACCGGTCAAACTATCCTGAAAAAAGTGAATCAGCAGACGCTGATCATCAGTATGGGTAGACATTCTCCTTACATATATCACAAGACGAGCACGAGGACAAGTGTTTCCCTTGTACTTCTCGAATTCCGGGACCTTAAACTTCGCAGGTATCTTAACATTCGGGACCAAGCATAAGTCATTCACACTCTGCCCGAACAATTCCTTTCTCCTGAGTGCTTTCATCTCCCTCTGCATCTTGCCAAACTTCTCTTGAAAATCATCCATTCTATCATAAAGACCCAAGTCTTCACTTGGTGGAGGAAAAGGACGACACATATCATCATTAACAAATGGAACCAAATTTACCGAAGGAGGTGCAGCATGCACCACAGGAGGTGTGGGAGTAACAGTAGTCTAAATAATTGGAGCTTCTTGAGGACCAAGATTGAAACTTTCAGGCATAAAGTTCTCTGGCATTCCCCATGGATAACCTTGAGGCATGCGATTCTGAACAATAGCTAGAGTAGCAGACACAGGAACAGTCGGAGCTTCGGTAGTAACCCTTGTTGGTTGAGGTTAAACACTCGGTGGATGATTCTGAGCAGCCACCAGAGATTCCATCAGAGCAGTAAGATTGGCCATGCCGACCTTCAAAGCAGAAACTTCCTCGCGCAACTCGCGATTCTCTTGTTCTAAGTTGTTCGTCTTCCTTCTGAAATTGGCTCGAGTGTTGTAGTGGTGAGACAGCTTGCTAAACGAAGTAAAGAAGCTTGGTAAGACACCTGGATATGCATAAAATAAGCAAGAAATATGTGAAATATAATGCATGATGGCCAATGCACATTATTTATTTTTATTATTAATATTTCAAGGGACTTAAAGATTTATGGAAACGTTGCAAATATCAAAGTAATAACACATTTGAAATGCTGGAAAAAAATTTATTATAACTTCAAAATGGATTACAAGTTTAAATGATCCCAAGTGCAAGATGAAAGTAAAGTCTAAAATCCTAAAAAGCAAAGTTGATGGAGATCACTCTATACGCTGGTGCTTCCCTATAAGCCTGGCAATCTGAGCCTTCAACCTCTGGTTTTCTTCCACATATCTGGTGGCAACCTCCTTCCAATCACCTGAATCAGGAAGTGAGCAACTAGCATCCGAATGAGGCTGAGGAGAAAATAAATCTCCTTGCCTCTCCATCATCTCTACATCCCGACTCTCAAGAATCTCAATCAAGTCGTCTTTCTCCTTCAAATCTTCTCTATAGGAAATCTCTAAAGTTTGGAACTTATTCTTCCAAGCATCCTTTTCCTGCTGCATCCTGACCAAAGCAAGTTGTAGCTCTTCTACATCATCCAATAAGGGAAGAGTGTTCTTCACAAATAAATCAGGCATAGGTGTTTCCTGGGAATACGGCATCTTCAACTGAATAGCTCTCGCTTGGATCCACTGAAAATATGGCTCCAAAGAAATAGCCCCCTAGGTCCCAAGTATTTCCTACTCTTCTTATGAATGTGACGCTAGGCCTTCGCAATCTGCTTTCTAGCTTCCTTATGCTCTTCTCCCTCCTCCAGAAAGAAACTACTCAAATGAATACTATTTGGTTTATCCCTCATCGGATAACCAAGTTGTCGTCGTGCAAGAACAGGGTTGTAGTTAATTCCTCCATTTGTACGAAGAAGAGGTGAATTGGGGAAACTACCACAATTGTAGACAATCTCTACATCATGGTAAGCTCGATGATACCAATCAATATCCGAGTGAGTAAGTGCCATGATCTTAGGAGCCCAACGGGGTTCCTTCCTGACATCCCAAAAAGCATCAGACTGAGGCATATGAGAGATAAACCACCGGTACAACAAAGGCGTGCAACAGATAATCATCCCCCCATGATAAGAATTTATAAGATGAACAGAGTAATAAGCATAACCCAACAATGTAGGAATCGGGTTTCCAATCATGAAGATCCTGATAGCATTAAGGTCAACAAACTTGTCCACATTAGGAAATAAGAAAAACCCGTAAGCAAGTAGAGAAAAGATGGCCTCAAAAGTGACTGTACTCTTCATCCTGGAAAAGTAACGAGATTTCTCCAATAAGAATTGAGCTGGTAATCCTTTAATCCCTCCTTTAGTAGTCATATGGGCTTCAACCTCAGAGTTCCCTAGATGAATCAAAGCAGCAATATCATGTGATTTTCGCTCATCCTCCAAACCAGTGAAAGGAACACGATCGGTAATAGGTAAATCCAACAGATAAGAATACTCCTTCAGAGTAGGCATCAATTGATAATCAGGGAAAGTAAAGAAATGATACATCGGATCATAGAACTGGACCAAGGTCGAGAGAATACTCTCCTTCATCCTAAGCTTCATGAGAGAAATGATGGACCCATACTTCTTCCGAAAATCTGTAGAACATTCAATCTCGGGAATTAGACTGATCAACTCATCTATCTTGAGATCTTTGAAACTATATTTTCTGGTCTATCTTTTTCCAGAATCCATGGCCAAAGGGTATCAGAGATATTCACAAATGGTCAACCTTTTAAGTCCCTTGAAATAAAATTCCTTCAAAATATGCTTATGGGTGCATGGATGCATGATGCAATAATCACACACCAGATCACAAATATAGGGTTCATAGGTTCAACGTCACGAGCATGAGGTCGAATGTACTACCCATAAGGTATGGTCTAAAAGTTATCACCTGCCGAACAAGGTTCTAGAGGTTCCCAAAGTCTACATCCTTCCTTCGGATATTACCAATTTCCCGATTAACTCGGTAATTAGTAATATTCTCAAGAAAAACATGTCCGAGCGTAGTATCGCGTGATAAATATTTCTGGATTACTCTGTCATAGCTTCCGCACTACACCTAAAA
The DNA here is from genome assembly GCA_948472305.1 of Vicia faba. Lineage (NCBI taxonomy): Eukaryota > Viridiplantae > Streptophyta > Magnoliopsida > Fabales > Fabaceae > Vicia > Vicia faba. Next base: position 1,378,553,408 of record OX451736.1, on the reverse strand, counting down.
GGCCAAGATGGGTTAGGTAATCTACGGTCCTCAGCTTCAGCAGGCTCCCAGGTTGAAAGCAGTACATCTTCCCGATTACTCGGTAAACAACACTACAGTCAAAGGGGCCTCCACTGAGTGGGGGATCTCATGCCTCCTTTTTTGGGATTACTCTCTCAAAGTTAACATGACTATACCGCCCGTCCTATCTTAGAGTTTGACCAAGTCCAGGTATATGAATTATGAGTAATCACCAAGCACCCTGAAAACCAGGAAAATCTAGACAAACATATATACAACATATATCACATAAACAACAACAACACATATACAGATATAAACAAAGATAGGTTCAACCCACTTAGGGATGGATCAGCAAGAGGTCAATCTCTCCCCAGTGAAGTCTCCATTTTTCTGTAGCGGTAGAAATGTTTAAGACTAAGCCATTGGATTTACTAGACTTGTACATATCAAAATAAAAATCGTCATCGCGCTTTATTGTTTCCAAAGGAATGGGAAAAGAGAGAGTAAACCAAAAAGAAGGGGAAAGATTCAAGGTAAGGGGTTGGTTATGCAAAGGGAATATATTAGCATCCTAAACACCTACGATACTCTGCAGGAACCTATTTGAAAAATCTGTATATTTTGGCTATAAAATGTTGTATGTAAAATAGATGGTGGAGGTGAGAAAAAAAATATATTTTTTATGATTTTTGCAGCCGCCGCAGTTTCGAACCTTTAATGGCTACGTACCACCTTTCGTGCAATAAGGGATCAGGGTACATGTAGTTCACCTTTTAAAAATTTTAAAACACGAGTGTGTTGGTTAATTTTATGAGATAAGACATCATCATCATTGTCCGTGTGGAAAACATACTTACTACCCACAATCATGAGAAAGGAGAATTTGCATCATCTCAAAGTGAAGGATATGGCTTGGATTTTTAAAATCAACAATGCTTCACTCAACACCCAAGTGGAAAATATCTCACTTCATTGCATGTTGTAGAAGTATAGTTGTTTGCATCACTACAAGGATTGACAAGAGTCTAATCTTTTGAGAAAGGTTTTAAAATAAAAATTCAAAGTGGCAAAATAGTTTGAAATGAGATTGATTGACTTTTAATCTTCTCACAAAAATATGTCAAAGTATGATTAAGTTGATTGAAGTTTGTTTATGAAAAGGTTTTGAAAATGCATGGACATAAGTCCCAGTTTATTATGAAAGTGATTCAAGTTTAAAAAAACAAGAAGAGTTTTCAAAAGGAGGAAAAATATTTTTGAAATTAAAGAAGATGGGAGGAGAAGAAGAGACTATCCTAAAGCATAAGGTAAAAAGCTAAGGATAAGAACCATCTAACCAACAAGAAGCCAATACTTGACATTATGAGTCAAGATAGAATTCTCATTCCTTGGATTGGAACCAAACAAGCAAAGATACTAGACCTCTTGAGAGAATCAAACTTCAAGTGTAATAAGTCTTCACAAAAATTGGGCAGAGTAGCGGCTGTATACGGGTGAATTTCGAATTACAAACAAAGTATGTAATCACAATAACCTGCACACAAAACAAATAAACAACCCAATGTATTGAGGTAAACCTCAAAATGTCTAGACAAAATATCAATTAAGGTTACAAGGTCTCCAACATAGGTCAAGATTTCTAATCCTAAGTCCAAGAAGTCCAATACTCCATAATGCCCAGGATAGTAACCAAATAGTCCAAGTATCGTTAAAGCATTTTTTAGGGTTCATGTTGATTATTAGGTGTCTTAAAAGAGAAAAGAAAAGCTCAAGTGAGCCAAAATAAAAGTAACAAGAATATAAATGCTCAAGTGAGCAAAATAAAAATGGCATGAAATGTAATGCTTAAAGTAAATGGTACATAAAGCATAAAAATAAAAGCATAAAGTAAAAACAATTTAATAATTAATGGTTAGTTGGATGACCATCTTGAAACTTGCATTTGGAACTCATTAGATGATTGGTAGAACCAAAGCCTCCATACAACAAGTTGCATTTGCTTTTTGTCAAGTATATCATCCATTTGGAATCCTCACAAGTACCATTTAATGATCAACGATGTTTAAGTGATCCGCGTTGACCAAAAGTGTTGTAGATCCATTAGAGGATTGGTAGAACCAAAGCCTCCACACAATGAATCTCAAAGTTATTGGATCAAAGGGATCAAATTAATATACTTGGGCTTGCAAATATAGGTTTGGGCCACGAATGATCATTTATTCGAAACGTGACAAAATTTAGCGCTATGTTAAGAAATCGTAAGTGGACTTATATAGAAATCGCACCTATTTTAAGGTCGGTCAATAGCAATCTATGCATCATTTTCTTTGAGACATGATATAGAGATCATGCTCCAATAACACTTAGTGCAATAAGAAGGGGATAAGATGAAGAGGGGTGGGGAAGAATATATAAACCATATTTGATTTAAATTTTAATCAAACTATTATTAAAATCATTCATCCATTTTTATAGAGTTAAACTCAACACCATGGATCCAATGATATTAACAAAGTTCATGATCAAAAATTCAACCCAAGATCAGCCAGAAAATAATCACAAAATAATATTACATTTAATATATTCATTAAAACATGTTTTAAAATAGAAATAAAAGAGAAAAATATCAACTTTGTTCAAATTAATCAAGAAATATTAAGTAAGACCATAGAAAAATCAGAAAAGGACTTAAATATTTTTATAAAATTTTTGGTAATTTTTAAAGTCATAAACTATTTTTAAAATTAAAAGAAATGAGTGAAATAAACCAAAAATGTTTTTAAAAAATAACAAAGTCAGAAATAAAAAATAAATGAGGTCACTAATATTTGTCACAATATCATTGGATCATTCCATAATTTTTTTCAGAATTTAAAAATGCATAAAAGTATTTTCAAATATTTAAAACAATTCAAATAAAGTGAAAATTTATAAAAAATATCAAAACACAAAATAAAATTGTGAAAAAATAAAAATCAAAAAGAGAAAAATCAAAAATATTTTTCTTAATTTTTTCAGATTTTTTGGACTGAAAATGAATTTTCTATGATTTTTTGAAGTTTAAAAATATTAAATATAAAAATCAGAAAATAAAATAAAAACCAAAAAGATGTGGACCAATGGATGAGAGTTAAAACGCGTTAGTAATCAAATCCAAGGGATCTGGCGCGATGTGCATATCATGGTCATTAGTGAATAAAACACTGGATCACTTATTAAATCATAAATTTAAAAAAATAAGTGGCGTGCCTTCATTGGTTGGAAGATGACACGTTGGTCATCTTCAACCTCCAGCCAACGTGAATTACAGGTCTCCCAAACTGTAAAAATCAGAAGCTCAGGCATGTGCCATTCGCGTCGTCTCTTCAAGACGAAGACAACCACACCTTCGCGACAAATTTATATAAACTGTAGCTCAAGCAATTTGGAAGGAAAGTTTTGAAAAGGGATTTGAAATTTCATGGTCAAAACGTGATTCCAGATAAAAGTAAGTGTTGCAACTAGAACTAGGGTAATGAGAGCTTCACAATGATATCAAAGTTTTGAAGAATTGATGGAGAAATCTATTTATTGAAGTTGAGTTGCAGAGCTCTGAAATTGGACTTCTATGGAGAAATATAAGGCACGATTCTTGAAGGTAATTGTATGTTTAGCCTCAGGGAAGATCAAGGAAGGTGAATTGATAGAAAAATTGGATTGAAAAAGGCTTGAACAATAATTACGAAGTTACAGAAAATTGAGTTATGGAGCAAGTTTGGCAGGGTGGTTCTGGCTATCCAAGCTTGAGAAAATGAATGGGATAGTTCATGTATTTATAGGAGAAGTAAATGGGATCAAAAGGAAGAGTGAATGATGCATTTTGGAGGGAATTCGTGTGAACCTGATGCACGAGTGAAGTGTGGTCTTATTTTCACCAAAACTCATCCAATCTTTGCGTTTTGAGGTGCTAAACACTTCTGGAAAGTTTGTTAATCAAGTTTAAATCAAAAACACGCTTAAATCTTATGATTAGATGCTACATTATGGATTTCAACATTCTTACTTGGTGAGAAATTCAGTTCCAAGTTACCAATTTCAAAACAATGGCATTTTCAACTCAAGGGGTCTTAGGGAATGATTCTTGATGCTTTAGAAAGATGAGGTTACAAGCTTTGCAATGGAGAAAGAATGGAATCAAATGGATACTTGAGCTGAAAGTTGCATTGAGTCAAAGTTGGAGAAAAAATGTTGACTTTCCATACTTAGAAATATTTCAAATTTTTCTTCAAAAGTGGTCTATAATGTTTTGCATCCAAACATGGCATTCCACTTGGAATTTGCTCTTGACCAGAAAAAGATGACATAAAATAGACCTCTTGAATGATATTTTGAAACTTGAACCATTTAAAATCTCCAAAAAATGGGAGAGTTATAAATTGTTGATGTTGGCAAAAAATCATGAAATGACCTATAATCTTTTGCATCGTTAGGGCATCTTCCATCCATTTTCTCACTTTGCATATAAAATAAGGAATAAAGTTCACATCTTCAAGATCATTATGTAAAAAGAGTGGGCTCAAGGTGATACAAAATTTACCAAGTTATGATCATTTGAAGTCACACATGAGAAATTGGGGGTTCATCTGGAGGACTTGTAATCTTTCTTCATCATCAAGTTTCTTCCACATGAAAACTACTTGAAAATTTTGAAGTGATTTGTTAATAACCCTTTGAAGAGAAGGATGTCTTTGGAATCACTCAAAAATACCCAAAGATGAGCAAGATATACTTCTTTGAAGTTCAAAACCCTAGCTCTTAGATCAGGAAAATGCTTTGAGGAACTTTGACAATTTGGAACAACCTTCTTGTACCAGCACTCTTGCTTTGTAAATAAAAGTTTTTGAGGATGATAATGAGAACTCATAGCAAACAAAACCACTTACATATATTGAGAATTGAGAGAAATATGTACTTGTGACCAATGGGAACAAGACCTTGTCTAACTATGTCAACTTCTTCAATCAACCCCATGTACTTTTGAATCAATTTGATAACTTTGAAATGTAGTGAACCAAAATAAACCTTGCCATGCCATTTCTTCCAAAACAAATTCAATTGTGAGGTTTGAATTTCTCAAGCCTTATTGACTAGAGCATGGAAATAAACTCATGAACCCATGGATCTGTTAGAACAATGTTTGAATCTAGTACCCTATATTTAAGTTTTGATGATAACAAAGTGAAAAGATATAGTATTTATACGTTTCATGTTTGAACTATATGCTGCCTAAAATTACTATGCTCTGACTTGCAGATATGCTGATTAAAATAAGCAAGATCACTTCTTCAGCATCAGAACTTGATTTGATACACCAGCATCAGAAGTTGCTGAATCAGAACGTGAAGATCAGATGATCAACTCACGCACATGCTGAAGCTTGATGAACAGAACTGCGCGTAAACACTCTGATACAGAAACAATAGTTCATCAGCAGCGAAGCAGAATCAGAATGAGCCAAGCCAGAACGTGCATTGAAGAAGCAACGGTACTGTGCATTGAACGCTAATCAATTCCAACGGCATCATTCTAGACAAGATCTGCTCAAAAAGGAAAGCTTGTTATTAGCATTGAATCAAGAATATTGCATTCAACGTTCATCTTCTCAAGTGCTATATAAACAAGGCTTCGAAGATTATCATGGCTAATGCTCTCCAATTCTCTACACGCACAAAGCTGATCAATAATCTTCATCTACCAGTTTTGCTAAACCAACAAACTCTGATACTCCATTAGTGTTTAGCATTCTAAGTTTCTAAGCTTAATTTGTGTATACATCACAGTTGTGATAAAGTTTTGTAGAAAACATTCACACACATTTGTTTTATACCTTTGTAAGAAAGTGTTGCCTTGACAAACCGGATTGTGGTTTGAATCAAGAAGGCTTTAGCAGTTGTTAAAGCAGATTTGTATTCAGTTGAATATAGTGAATTAAGACCTCGTTGGAGAGAGGCGAAATCACCTTGACGGGTGGACTGGAGTAGTTTGAGATCAAACGAACCAGGATAAAAATATCTTGTCAATTGCTTTAAGATTCCAGTTTTACAATTCAACCCCCCCTTCTTGTGTTTTTCACCCCTTCAATTGGCATCAGAGCGCCTGGTTCTGAGCTAAAACACTTAACCGTGTCAGTACAAGATCCAGCGTTAGAAAAACACAATGGCAGGAAACAACTCTCATTTCAGCAATGACAACAATGAGGATAGAGACAGATTCAGCGGCAAACCTCCAGTCTTTGATGGAGAAAACTTTGATTACTGGAAAGACAGAATTGAAAGCTTCTTTCTAGCACATGATGCTGATCTGTGGGATATGGTGACAGATGGATACACGCACCCTGTGAATGCAACTGGTCAGAAGATTGAAAGAAAATCAATGACTGATCAACAAAAGCGTGATTTCAAGAATCACCATAAGGCCAGAACCATCCTCCTCAGTGCCATCTCCTATACTGAGTATGAAAAGATCTCCAACAGAGACACAGCTAAGAACATCTTTGATTCTCTCAGAATGACGCATGAGGGCAACGTTCAAGTCAAGGAAACAAAAGCTCTGGCGCTCATTCAGAAGTATGAGGCGTTCAAAATGGAAGAATATGAATCCATTGAAACTATGTTCTCTAAATTCCAGATTCTGGTAGCTGGTCTCAAAGTTCTGGACAAAGGATACTCTACTGCTGACCATGTCAAGAAGATAATCAGAAGTTTACCCAAGCAGTGGAGGCCTATGGTTACTGCTCTGAAGCTAGCAAAGGATCTCAACAAAATCACTCTGGAGGAACTTATAAGCTCCCTCAGAAGTCATGAGATAGAGCTAGAAGCTGATGAGCCTCAGAAGCAAGGTAAGCCTATAGCTTTAAAATCTAACAGAAAATCTGAATCTAAAGTTTTGCAGGCAGTTGAAGAAACATCTGATGGATCCTCATCAGAAGAAGACGAACTTTCCCTTCTCTCCAGAAGAGTAAATCAACTGTGGAAGCAAAGACAAAGGAAGTTCAGGAATCCCAGAAGATCTGATCAGAACGAGTCTTCTTCCAGATACAGAAGGACAGATTCTTCCTCTGGATACAGAAGATCTGAAGGCTCCTCCGGTAGCAAGAAGCCAAACACAAAAGACATCATCTGCTATGAGTGCAATGAGCAAGGACACTACAAGAGTGACTGCCCAAAGCTTCAGAGGGAAAAGCCCAAAAAGAAGTTTGGAAGAGAGAAGAAGAAAAGTCTCATGGCCACATGGGATGACTCTGACTCGTCTGAAGCTGACTCAGAATCAGATGATGAAAGGGCAAACATAGCGCTCATGGCTAACATTCCAGATGACAGTGAAGCTTCTGAATCAGACTCAGAATCAGACACAGAAGAGGTATTCCCTAACTTCGCTGTTAATTTTACAAAGGCTGAACTTGCTGAAAGCCTCAATGAAATTCTGGAACGTTATCAGCAGATTAGAGCTAAATTCAGAGACCTGAAAAGGACTCTTGAATCTGACTCTAATAAGTCTGAGAGTCTCAAATTGGAAAACTCTGAGCTGAGAGATAAAATTTTAAAATTAGAAAACTCTTTACAAAACTCTCAGAAGGTACCAATTTCTGAAACTCCCAGCAACGCTGATGAGATCATCAAGGAGTATGATCATAGTTTCCAGAAGTTCCTTGCTAAAAGCATAGATAGAAGCAGAATGGCTTCAATGATCTATGGAGTTAGCGGAAACGGCAGGAAAGGAATAGGATACCAAGGTAAGGTTCCTACACCTAAGAATGTCATGGATTTAGTTATTAAACACACTCCTCTAAATTCACACTTTGTGTATGGTCACACACACGACATCAAATACACTAGCAGTAAGCACTCTGTGAAACCAAAATTCAACCAGAGTTTTGGTAAAACTAACAAGTCAGGACCCAAGAAAATCTGGGTACCTAAGGATAAAATAATACATGTTGCAGATATCTTTAGCAGCAAGTCAGAAACACCAGTCATGGTACCTGGACTCTGGCTGCTCACGACACATGACGGGAAGAAGGCATATGTTCCAAAGCCTGGAACTTAAGCCTGGAGGCCACGTTGGCTTTGGAGGCAATCAGAGGGGAAAGATTATTGGCTCTGGAACTGTAGGTAACGGAAATCTTCCCTCTATTAATAATGTTCTGCTAGTAGATGGATTGATGCATAATCTGTTATCCATAAGTCAATTAAGTGATAACGGTTATGATATAATCTTTAATCAAAAATCATGTAAAGCTGTTAGTCAGAAAGATGGGACTATCCTGTTTAATGGTAAGAGGAAAAACAACATTTACAAAATCAAACTTTCTGAACTAAAGAGTCAGAACGTAAAATGTCTTCTGTCTGTTAACAACGAGCAGTGGATCTGGCACAGAAGATTGGGGCATGTTAGTATGAGAAGAATATCTCAGATTAACAAACTCAATCTGGTCAGAGGACTTCCTAATTTGAAGTTCAATTCAGATGCTCTGTATGAAGCATGTCAGAAAGGCAAATTTGCAAAACCTTCTTTTAAATCCAAAAATGTTGTTTCTACCTCTAAGCCATTAGAACTTCTGCACATTGACTTATTTGGACCAGTTAAAACTGCTTCAGTCAGTGGTAAGAAGTATGGGTTAGTAATCGTAGATGACTATAGCAGATGGACATGGGTAAAGTTCTTAAGACACAAGGACGAGTCACACTCTGTGTTTGTTACCTTCTGTAACCAAGTTCAGAATGAAAAAGATCTTAGAATCGTTAAAGTCAGAAGTGATCATGGTGGAGAATTTGAAAATAAAGATTTTGAGTCATTCTTTAATGACAAAGGCATTCTGCATGATTTCTCTTGTCCTAGAACTCCCCAACAAAATGGAGTTGTAGAACGAAAGAACAGAACATTGCAAGAAATGGCCAGAACCATGATCAATGAGACAAACGTTGCTAAGACTTTCTGGGCAGAGGCAATAAACACAGCGTGCTACATTCAGAATAGAATCTCAATAAGACATATTCTGGAAAAGACTCCATATGAATTGTGGAAGAACAGAAAGCCCAACATTTCGTATTTTCATCCATTTGGATGTACTTGCTATATGTTAAATACAAAGAACTATTTGAACAAGTTTGATTCTAAGGCACAGAAGTGTATTATGTTAGGATACTCTGAACGCTCAAGAGGGTACAGAGTATACAATACAGAAACACAGATTGTGGAAGAATCAATCAGCGTTCGTTTTGATGACAAGCTTAACTCTGAAAAGTCAAAGCAGAATGAAAATCTTGCAGGTATAGAAATTGAATTTGCAGGTTCTGAAGACAAGTCATCAGAAGCTCTCAACACAGACATTCCTTCAACGTCTGAAAGAAGCAATGCTAGAAATCCTACAACTGCTGTTGATCAACCTCAGAAGAGATTACCCAGAAGCAGTTTGGATCACCCAGAAGAGACTATCCTAGGAAGAAAGGAAGATCCAATCAGAACTAGAGCAAGCTTCAGAAACTCTGAAGAAACTCTTATGGGACTTGTGTCTCTGATTGAACCTTCTTCCATTGATGAAGCACTTCTGGATAATGACTGGATTCTGGCAATGCAAGAAGAGCTGAATCAATTCACCAGAAACGACGTATGGGATCTCGTTCCCAGACCAAAAGGATTCAACGTCATTGGAACAAGATGGGTGTTCAGAAACAAGCTCAATGAACAAGGTGAAGTCGTCAGAAACAAAGCACGACTGGTTGCACAAGGTTATAGTCAGCAAGAGGGGATAGACTATACAGAAACCTTTGCCCCAGTCGCCAGGTTAGAATCTATCAGACTTTTAATCTCATTTGCTGTTAATAGAGGCATCACTCTGTATCAGATGGATGTCAAAAGTGCATTCTTAAATGGTTATATAGAAGAAGAAGTTTATGTTCACCAACCCCCAGGTTTTGAAAATACAAAACATCCAGAACATGTTTTCAAACTGAAAAAGTCACTGTATGGTCTGAAACAAGCTCCCAGAGCTTGGTATGAAAGGCTAAGTAACTTTCTGCTTGAAAATGAATTCACCAGAGGGAAAGTGGACACTACTCTATTCTGTAAAACAGTTAAGAGTGACATTTTAGTCTGTCAAATTTATGTTGATGATATAATTTTTGGTTCTACTAATCCTTCTCTTGGAAGAAAATTTGCTAAGTGTATGCAGGCAGAATTTGAGATGAGCCTCATGGGGGAACTGAAATTCTTTCTAGGAATTCAGATTAATCAAACTCCAGAGGGAACTTACATTCATCAGAGCAAATACATCAGAGATCTTCTGAAGAAATTTGACCTCTCAGAATGTAAGCCATCAAAGATTCCAATGCATCCCACGTGCATTCTGGAAAGAGAAGAGGTAAGCAAAAGCGTAGAACAGAAAGTCTATAGAGGTATGATTGGTTCTCTCCTTTATCTGACAGCTTCAAGACCTGATATTTTATTCAGCGTATGTATTTGTGCTAGATTCCAATCAGATCCTAGAGAATCTCACTTAACAGCTGTTAAGCGAATTTTCAAGTATCTGAAAGGTACTACTAATCTGGGTTTGTTTTATAGAAAATCTAGTGATTACAGCTTAGTAGGCTACTGTGATGCTGATTTTGCTGGAGACAGAGTGGAACGTAAAAGTACTTCTGGAAGCTGCCAGTTTCTGGGAGAAAATCTGATCTCGTGGTCCAGCAAAAGGCAATCAACAATTGCTCTGTCAACAGCAGAAGCTGAGTACATAGCAGCAGCTGGATGTAGCACACAAATGCTCTGGATGAAAAGTCAGCTTGAAGACTTCCAGATTTTTGAGAGTAACATTCCTATTCTTTGTGATAATACTTCTGCTATTTGCTTAAGTAAGAATCCTATTTTACATTCTAGAGCTAAGCATATAGAAATAAAACATCATTTCATTAGGGACTATATTCAGAAGGGTATTTTAAACTTGAAATTTATAGATACAGACCATCAATGGGCTGATATCTTTACTAAACCCCTTTCAGAAGATAGGTTTAATTTCATTCTGAAACATCTCAGCATGAAAGTATGCCCAGAATGAAAATGTTTTAATTCCATGTATTTATCTTCAGAATGTAATTATATTACTGTGAACTTCTGATCAATCTCCTTTCAGAAAGATAGAACATGCAGATTGTATCAGATGCAAGTCTAAAGATCTGAGAGTCTAATCTCAAAGACAGACGTGCTGATCACTACATCAAACAAGTGTCATCCAATCATCAGCAAATCCCTGAAGCAGAACGCGTGCACGCTTCTGAGAAAGGAAAGCGCTGATTGGGTGCATTGAGACACATGTCTGGTAACCGTTTTTAAGTATCTTTCTCAAATCCCCCAAAATCAGCAAGCAGTTAATGCAGAGTAATCATGCTTGTTAATGGCAATCATTACTTTTTTTCTCTCTCTTAAAAACGTTTAATTTTTCAAAATAATTTTTGAAAACTTTATTTAAGCACATTATTCTTCATTCTTACTCTTTACGCTTTCTCATAATCTCTCAAGAACTTTCTGCATATTTCTGAGTTTATCTCCTTCAAACCTTTTTCTCTCAAATCATTCTCAAGCTTTTTTAGTGAGAACAATGGCATCCTCCAGCATTTCTGCAGGAAATCAGAAGAAAGGAACCTCTGAACAATATCAGGTGCCTACCAGAACTCTTCTCACACCGGTAAAGAATCTTGAAGTTCTCTCTGAGTTAATCATCGATTTCGAAAGTTTGAAGGATAATGGATTTGACCTAACTGAGGAAATTAAAGCTCAAAAGTGGGAGAGGTATTTCGATAGGTTGGTTGGACCAACTTTCCCAGAACTTGTCAAGGAATTTTGGATTCACGCCAAGATTCATAAACATCTAGTCATCTCTTCTGTCATGGGAAAGAAGATAGTAATTTCTGAAGACCTCATTGCTAGGTTAATTGGTCAAAGTGGTGGTGGAGTCCGTTGTGTGGACATGGCTGACAGATGCCCTGATATAGGTGTGGTAGCAAACTGCATTTTCACTCTTGGATTTCCCAGCAGCAAAATTAAGGATCTGAAGGATCACTGCAGAGTATGGGCCAAGATTGTTCTGGGCTGTTTCAATCACAGGAAGCCAACAAGCTCTCCTGATTATATAAACGTGGATCAGCAATTTCTGATCTACTTTATTGATCAGAGGGTGAAGATCAATCTGGCACACTTCCTGTTCAACCATCTCAAGACTAGTGTGAAAGAGACTAGAGAAGAAGAAAGGACCAAAAGGGACTGGATACCGTTTGGAAGGCTCATATCAGATATTCTGACAGAGAATAAGCTGATAGATTATCTGAGCGAAGCTCAACTGCTGAGCACTATGGAACCAACTGTTGGAAAACCGCTGAACGCTAAGAACCTGAAAAAGATGAAGCTGATAGAAAATATTAGGAAGGAACCCAGAGCTACTTCAACTGCTGACATCTCCAGCAGAAGAGTGCCTCTGAATGATTTCCCAAAATTTTCTGAAATGGAATCCCAACCGGATATGTTTCTCAAGTATCCAGATTCATACAAGGAAGAAGATGCAGGTTCAAAGCTGAAGATCAAAGATCTGAGTCAACCCCAACCTGAAGTGACTCAGAAGAAGACAAAGAAGAGGAAAGCAGAAGGATCATCTCATCAGACTCCAAAGAAACGAGGTAATTCATCTGCTGCCCCTATTTCAATTTCATCTACTATTCCAACATCTGCTGCCCCTCCTAAAACCTCTCACAGAATATCAATCCCAATCCCTACCATTGATGAAACCATACCAGAAGACCCTTCTGAGGCCTTACTACTCAGAAGAACCAGAATCAAAATTACCAAACAACCAACTGTTTCAACAACACCAGCACTTGATAGAGTGCTAGCTGATATTGAGCGTGAACATACTTCTGCTCAACCAAATTCTGAACCACCAAATATTCCTCCTCCACAACCAGAACCACAACCTGAACCAGAAATACAACCAGAACCAGAATCAGAACAACAACAACAACAACCACTCACAGAAGAACCTCTGATCCCTGAGCAATCAGAGATTCCACCTCCTCAACCAGAAAATAATCCACCCTCACCACAAACAGAGTTTCACCGCTATGAAACCCCTTCTCCTCATCATTCTGATCCCCACTCACCTCAACCTTCACCGCTGGCAATCCAGTTGCCATGTGGAACCACTATTGTCAGGCCCCAGTTGCCATCTTCAGAGGAATCAACACCTCCAAAAACTCCAACCACTCCAATAGAAATATCCTCTGATTCTGATAACCCTCCTCCAAAACAAACAACCTCTGAAAACCAATCCGCTGAAAACCCCAGCAGAACTTTCATTGACTTAACAAGTCTTGAACGTCTTGCTGATCTAAGACACAAAATTGCCATACCCAAACCAAAGCAACCAGATGTTGGCTCTGGTATTTTGAATTTTGAAACAGGTATGCTGCAATGGATTGCTTCGTTGAAGCAAGTCTGTCCGGGGATGATCGACCCAGCTGCTTCTGATCAGCTCTGGTCACAGTTCAGAGTATGGGTACGTGCTGAAGCCCTCAAGCTGCAGGACGTCAACTATGAGCAGGCTCAACAGAACTTTAGCAAGCTGCTGAAGGAAGTTGAGAGTCAGCTGCCTCAAGAAGTTGTGCTCCCTCTGGACAGTGAGTCTTGGTCTGAGAAAGAGCAAGCTGCACAGGTGCAACCATCAGAAGAAGACAAGACCCTTCAGGAAGAAAATCCAGCAGAAGATGTAGCTGAAAGTTCTGAGAAGCTTCCTCCTGCTGAAAGTTCTCAAGCTGCCTTGGACAGGCAGGCTCTGGAAGAATTAAGGCTGAATGACTTGCGTCTCCAGCAGCGGATGGAAGAGAATGACCAGAAGATGGAAGCAAGAATGAATGTACAGGACAGCAAGATTGACACTGTTGTCACCATGGTTCAGAAGCAGAATGAAACTTCTGAAAAGATTCAAGCAATGCTGGAAAGCCTGTTCTCACGCATGCCCCCACAACCTTAAAATTTTTTTCATGCATGACATTCTCTATGTTTTCCTCATTTTCTGATGTACTGTTTTGACTATGTTTTGTAATGCTATTTTGCTCTGATCATGAACTATTTTAATATAATTTGTTTTTCTGATCTAAATCGTTTTAGCACATCACCAGCACTTTTTGATTGCTGACAAAAAGGGGGAGAACAAGAATGATATTTAAAATCAATAACGGCTAACTAGACAGAAACTCTCAAACATTCTAACTCTATTACTTGAAATGTTTTTCTGTTTTGTTTTTAAGTCTACAGGCACAATGAAGACTAGAAGCTAGAAGCTCTGATCAAATGTAGAAGCTCATGTTGCTCTGATCAAATATGAAGTTCTGATCGACCTAACACTCTGATCCGAAGCAAAGCTCTGACAGGAAAAGCTCTGAAGCTCTGCTCTCTGATAAGTCAAAGACCTATAATCTGATGTTCAAAGATAGAAAAAGATCTGATCCTGAAGAACACGCATATCAAAGGGAAGTAACAAACTCAGGGGGAGTATCTCTTAAACTCTGATTTCTCTTTACTTCTTAACTCTGAATCATTTCCCAGATACCTTTTCACGTTATTTTTTATTTAAAATATCTAGTTTTTGTCATCATCAAAAAGGGGGAGATTGTTAGAACAATGTTTGAATCTAGTACCCTATATTTAAGTTTTGATGATAACAAAGTGAAAAGATATAGTATTTATACGTTTCATGTTTGAACTATATGCTGCCTAAAATTACTATGCTCTGACTTGCAGATATGCTGATTAAAATAAGCAAGATCACTTCTTCAGCATCAGAACTTGATTTGATACACCAGCATCAGAAGTTGCTGAATCAGAACGTGAAGATCAGATGATCAACTCACGCACATGCTGAAGCTTGATGAACAGAACTGCGCGTAAACACTCTGATACAGAAACAATAGTTCATCAGCAGCGAAGCAGAATCAGAATGAGCCAAGCCAGAACGTGCATTGAAGAAGCAACGGTACTGTGCATTGAACGCTAATCAATTCCAACGGCATCATTCTAGACAAGATCTGCTCAAAAAGGAAAGCTTGTTATTAGCATTGAATCAAGAATATTGCATTCAACGTTCATCTTCTCAAGTGCTATATAAACAAGGCTTCGAAGATTATCATGGCTAATGCTCTCCAATTCTCTACACGCACAAAGCTGATCAATAATCTTCATCTACCAGTTTTGCTAAACCAACAAACTCTGATACTCCATTAGTGTTTAGCATTCTAAGTTTCTAAGCTTAATTTGTGTATACATCACAGTTGTGATAAAGTTTTGTAGAAAACATTCACACACATTTGTTTTATACCTTTGTAAGAAAGTGTTGCCTTGACAAACCGGATTGTGGTTTGAATCAAGAAGGCTTTAGCAGTTGTTAAAGCAGATTTGTATTCAGTTGAATATAGTGAATTAAGACCTCGTTGGAGAGAGGCGAAATCACCTTGACGGGTGGACTGGAGTAGTTTGAGATCAAACGAACCAGGATAAAAATATCTTGTCAATTGCTTTAAGATTCCAGTTTTACAATTCAACCCCCCCTTCTTGTGTTTTTCACCCCTTCAGGATCAAATTGTTAAGCCACATTGCCTTTACCTACATTATTAACAAGTAAGACAAACCAAAATTGCATTTTATTAATTAGAAGGAAAATCAAGGCAAAATATTCATGATCACAAAAGAAAACAAGTCAAGGTGCTTGGGAATCCCTCAAAGAGCGAAGCTAAAGATAGGGAGAAGAACCACAATCCCTAATGTGATCTTGTTGTGATTAAATCAAAATGGTACGATGAAGGAATCTTAGGGAAAAATTGGGGTACAACACATATATCTACCTTTTTACTATTCATAATTTCAAAACAAGTTCTGAGCTGAGAGATATCCGCTTCACACTGAAGCTGCACATTTGAATAATTTTTCAGCTTTTGATTCTGATTTGTAAGTTAGTTTTCTTTGTGATTTGCGGTTGTTATCACTATTTTGTGAATCACTTTAATACTCTCTTGTATCCTCAATTGATTATAGTCGAGTTATTTCTTTGATCTGCACCACTCATGGTTTTTACTCTCATATTGAGAGGTTTTTCACAATAAAAATATTGGTGTTTTTTTGTCTTCATTTGTTCGGTTCCCTGTCTTATATTTCTTGTTGATCCTCAAGGTTCCTGCAACTGTGAGGATTTCTATATCTGTTACGTATTTTTTTTTATTTTGTCTTAATTTCTCATCAAAGTGGTATCAGTGCTCTTGGTTAAAGGCTATTTTACTTGTTTGAATTGTGAAATCAAATACAAATACGAAGATGGTATTTTTGAATGGTTCTAATTACCATTTATGGAAGGGTGAGATGAAAGACTTACTATTTGTGAAGAAATTGCATTGATCGGTTTTTAGTTTCGCAAAGTCGGATTCTATGTCTGATGAAGAATGGGAGTTTAAACATCAACAAGTATGTGGCTTGATTCGACAATATGCATAAGATAATGTTTATAATCATATTTCTAATGAGACACATGCAAAAAGTTTGTGGGAGAAGATAGAGTCCTTGTATGCCACTAAATCAGAGAATAATATATTATTCTTGTTGAATAGCTTCATAAGTTTGAAGTATAAGGAGGAGACTTCTATTTCAAATCACTTTAGTGATTGTCAAGGGCTCCTTCATCAGATGTCAGGAATAAGTATTAAATTTGATTATGAACTTTTGGGACTATTTATATTGTTATCTTTACCAGATTCTTGGGAGACATTTCGGGTTTCTATCATAAGTTCTACTTCTAGAGGTGTTGTTTCTTTAGAAACCTCTAAGGGTAGTATTCTGAATGAGAAGATGAGAAGGAAGGCACAAGGTTCTTCATCTCAATCAGAGGTACTTGTCACTGAAAATAGTGGGAGAAGTCAAAATAAGGAACCAAAAAGTGGTAGAGAGAATAGCATAATTAAGTCCAAGCCGCGATACAAATCTGGAGTGTCATTATTGTCACAAAACAGGACACATATATAAGTATTGTTATCAGTTGAAAAGGGATAACAAAGGAAAGAAAGGTAAGTCTAAACAAAGAGATCATAATGATCATAATGATGATCGTGTTACTACTTCTACTTATAATGATCTTGTTATTCTACATGATCATGATTTTGTTAATCTCACATCAGACGAGAGCATGTGGATAGTTGATAGTGGTGTTACATTGCATGTTACACCAAGGAAGGATTTCTTCACATCTTATACTTCATGTGACTTTGAAGTGTTGAAGATGAGTAATGATAGTGGATCTAAGGTGATTGGTGTTGGTCATGTTTGCTTGAAAACCGCCATGGGAATGCAATTGTTGCTTAGAGGTGTCAAACATGCTCCAGATGCCTGCTTTAATTTGTTCCTTGTCCATATGCTTGATGATTGTGGTTATGACAATCACTTTGGTTCTGGAAAGTGGAAACTCAACAAATATAACTTGGTTGTGGCTAAAGGGGAGAAGCTTTCTAAACTGTATTGGACAAAATCTTTGGTTGTTAGGGATAGTGTGAATGTTATCGACATGGAAGCCTCTTTATGGCACCAAAGACTTAGTCATATTAGTGAAAATGGGATGAATGTTTTTGCCAAAAAGGATGTTCTTCCAAGATTAAATAATATAGATTTGGAGAAATGTTTTCATTGCATGGATGGTAACCAGGCTAGATTATCCTTCAAGAGACATCCTCCCTCAAGGAAGTCAAATTTACTTCAATTGGTACATTCTGATGTTTATGGTCCATTAAAGGTAAAATCAATTAGTGGTGCACTTTATTTCGTTACCTTTATTATTGATTATTCCAAGAAATTATGGGTTTATGCCTTGAAGACAACATTCCAAGTGTTGGAGAAGTTCAAAGAATTACATGTTTTGGAAGAGAGGCATACAGGAGAGAAGATGAAATATGTCCGCTCTAATAATGGTGGTGAGTATTATGGACCATTTGATGTCTATTACAAGCATCATGGTATTACATACGAAAAGACTCCTCCTAAAATTCCTCAATAGAATTGTTTAGCAGATAGGATGAATCAAACGCCAATTGAGAGAGTAAGGTGTATGCTCTCTGAAGCTAATTTGCCAAAAAAATTATTAGGGTGAGGCATTTTACACGACGATGCAGGTTCTTAATCTCACTCCTAATGTTGCTTTGAATAGTGAAGTTACAAACAAAATTTGGTTCGTAATGAATGTCAAGTATGATCATTTGAGATTCTTTGGTTGTAAGGCTTTTGTGCATATTCTAAAGGATGAAAGATCCAAGTTGGATGCAAAGTCAAAACAATGTATATTCATCGCCTATGGAAAAAATGATTTCGTTACAGGTTGTATGATCCTGTAGAGAAGAAGCTTATCTGAATTTGTGATGTAGTGTTCATAGAATACTAAACTATTGAAGACATTAATAAGGTAGAGAAAATTACACCCAAGAAAGATATCAATTTGTCTAATATTGATCCAGTTCGGATACCTAATCATAATCTAAATTCTATTGGTGGTGATGATCAAAATGGTGAGCCATATGATTATGTTGATGATCAATAACTTGGAGATGAGGTAAATATTCCAACTAATGATGATGAAGGGGAGAGCGATATGTCACGGGATGATAATCTTGGTGAAGCTCCAGAATTATCTCAAGTTTAACTTAGGAGGTCTATCAGTCAGAGACAACCTTCTACAATGTATAATTCTAATGAGTATGTGACCTTGACTGATGAGGGTGAACCTGCATGTTTTCAAGAGGAAATGGAAAGTGATAAAAATCAAAAGTGGTTGGATGTAATGCATGACGAGATGAAATCATTGCATAATAATCACACTTATAATTTAGTGAAGTTTCCTAAAGGAAAAGGGCTTTGGAAAATAAGTGGATTATAGAGTTAAAAATGAGAGCAATTCTAAGTCTCAAAGATATAAAGCCAGATTAGTGGTGAAAGGTTTCTGTCAAAGAAAGGATGTTAATTTTAATGAGATTTTCTCACCTATTGTAAAGATTTCATTAATCAAATTCGTGTTGAGTTTAGCTGCTAATCTTAATTTAGGGGTTGAGAAAATGGATGTGAAAATGAATTTCTTTCGTGGTGATTTAGAGGAAGAAATCTACATGAAACAGTCTGATGGTTTTCAAGTTAAAGGCAAATAAGATCATGAGTTCTGATCCTTGAGTCTTTGTTAAAAAAATTCTATCGATGACTTTATTATCCTGTTGTTATATGTTGATGATATGCTTATTGTAGGGAAATGTATTTCTAACATTAAGATATTAAAGAAGCAGTTGGGAGAGTCATTTTCCATGAAAGACATAGGCGCAGCTAAACAGATTCCTGGCATTAGAATCATATGTGACAAAAAATAAGAAACTTTAGATGTCACAAGAACATTATATCGAAAGAGTGTTATAAAGATTCCAAATGGAAAGTTTTAAGGTGGTAAGCACTCCTCTTTCCACTCATTTCAAGTTGAGTTATAATAAATATCCTTCAAGTGAAGATGAAGCATTTGATATGAAATGTGTTCCTTATGCGTATATTGTAGGTAGTTTGATGTATGTAATGATGTGTACAAGATCAGATATAGCACATGTTGATAGTATAGTCGGTAGATTTTTATTAAATCCATGTAGAGAGTATTGGAATGCTATAATGTGGATTTTAAGGTATCTTCACGGCACTACTTGTATGAGACTTTGCTTTGGAGGAGATAAGCCTACTCTAGTGGGATACTCTGACTCTGATATGGCTGGAGACATTGATTCCAGAAAGTCTACTTTGGAATACATGATTAAATTTGCAGGAGGAGTTGTGGCTTGGCAGTCCAGATTGCAAAAGTGTGTAGCATTGCGTACTACAGAGGCTAATTTCATTTCCATTACTGAAGCATACAAAGAGTTACTTTGGTTGAAAAAATATTTGCAGGAGTTTGGTTTTGTTCAAGACAAATATGGGTTATTTGTTGATAGTCAAAGCGCTATTCATCTTGATAAAAATTCGACTTTTCATAATAGGCCCAAAGACATTAATGTGAAATATCATTAGATACATGATATTTTGGATGCTAAGTTGTTGGAGTTAGCTAAAGTTCATACAGATGGTAATGGTTATGATATGATGACTAATGCATTACCAAGAGGGGAATTTAAAGCTTGTTGTGATATCGCTGCTTTAGCAATTTCCTCCATATAATTGTGAGGAGGAGATTTGTTGGGTTTGGACTCCCTTCCTATATGGAAAAAGAGGAAAATACGAATAGCCTATTTGTCTCACTTATTTAAGTGTAGAGTCTCAATTTAGAGTTAAGAGAAATAGAGAGAAAATAAAAATTCAAATGAGAGAAAAGAGGAGAGAAACTCATTCTCGTTTTTCTTCACCAGTCTCACTAATTCAATGATCTCCGATTCGCTCACCGTTGGATCGAGCTAAAATTTGGTGGATATCTGAGTTGAGAGATATCTGCTTCACACTGAAGTTGCAGATTTGGGTAATTTTACAACTTTTTTATTCTTATTTGTAAGCTAGTTTGCTTTGTGATTTGCGGTTGTTATTACTATTTTACTAATCAATTTAAGACTCTCTCGTATTATTAATTGATTATAGTGGAGCTATTTCTTTGGTCTTGACGACTCGTGGTTTTTACTCTCATATCAAGGGATTTTCCACGTTAAAAATATCAGTGTTCTTTTGTGTCTTTATTTGTTCGATTTATCGTCTTATATTTATTTTTTATCCTCAAAATTCTTACAAGTACGGAAAATTCTATATTTATTATGTATTATTATGTTATTTTGTCTTAATTTTCTATCATTTTATTTAATTCAGTTATGAGTAACTAAACTCTCTTTTTAATAGAGTAGTTTATCTTAGGAATAACATTGTATTCTATATAATTTATGGTTTAATCAAGTGTTTTTATGTTATTAATATAATTTATATGCTTAATTCTTTATATTGATGAGCATTGATAAATTGATTTGTCGTTTCTTTATGAAACGGAAGTGAAATTAGAAAATATTTTGAATTAGGTATTCTAGTTTAACACTATCATACAATAGGGATGGATCCTCAAAACTAATATATTTATGTCAAATCTAAATGTTTAAAGTTAAATTGTGACCTACAAAGGGATTGAGAGTTCTTTTAAGTTATTACACATTCTTTTGGTGTGCATGATAAGAGACGATATATGAGATCGTATTATATTATGTTTTAATCTAGTGTTTGTGATACAATAGAATATGATAAGCTAAACCTCAAATTTATCATATCCGATAAGAACTAGCATGATATGTTAGGAAAATAATGTATTTAAATATGATAAAAAAACAAAATATTTAAAAATTAAAAAATATTAAAAATATAATTTATTAAAATAAAATTATATTTAAAAATGTCAAAAAAGTTAATATTAATTTAAAATAATTTTAATTTAAATTAATTTTATTGCAATTGTATTTCTTACATTTACAATTGATATATATATTATTTTTTATGTAATGTTTCTAACATTAAATAGTTTTTAAATTCAAATTGGTTATTTAATAGTCCCAATAAATTTTATAAAAGTTATTTAAATTTGTTTTATTATTTTTAAATTTAATATTTTTCACTTACTTATTAAAATTTAAAAGTTTATTTAAAAAAAACTCAAGTCGGATTATGTTTGATATTTAGTTGTATTTACCACGATATTACTTGTAATGATCCTATTAAGAGTCAATCAAAATCAATGTGTATCAATTGTATTTATTGTATTACCTTATTGTATACAATTCATATGAATATATATATATATATATATATATATATATATATATATATATATATATATATATATATATATATATATATATATATATATATATATATATATATATATATATATATATATATATATATATATATATATATATATATATTCATATGAATTGTATACAATAAGGAAATACAATAAATACAATTGATATATATATATATATATATATATATATATATATATATATATATATATATATATATATATATATATATATATATATATATATATATATATATATATATATATATATATATATATATATATATATATATATATATATATATATATATATATATATATATATATATATATATATATATAGTGTGGTCTCATTAGACATCCAATATTATAGAGAAAATACTTTTTCAATATGGTACCAAGAGTAAAGTTTCACGGTCCTTTCTTTTGTGCCCTAGAAATCATGTCGCACACAATACATAGCTATGTTTAAGGTCTTTGTTCTTCTCCTCCGCGAATATGATTATTGTTGCACCATCACCACTAGGTTTGAAACCCTCCGACGAACCCATCGATGCAACACCCACCCCTAGTCGACGTCATATGCACCCTTACGCGCGACCACAGTCCCTACACGTGAGCCTCGTGCACACTGAATTTAATCTGTTTTCCATCACAATTTTTCCTTGTTTCGTTATTCTTTCCAACCGTTAATGTCCTCTCCACCACTAACTGACCTTGTTTTCAAATTGTTCAACCTTCAACTCTCATAGGAGATTAATCTATAACTGATTCCATTACTTTAAAGTTTTGTTCATCCCGTGCAAGAAACTAACTAGGATAACAAACTATAACATATGGGTCGGCACCGTCAAGTTATGGTTTCATGGTCAAGGACTTGAAGATCTCTTGACTAAATAATTGAAGATATTTTTGTTGTTCATCGGACTAAATGGAAGCAAATGGATGCCTCTCTATGCCCTATTTTGTAGCTCTCTAAAGCACATAATATTCATGCATAATAACAAGCCTTTACCACTTGCTATGAGGTTTGGGAAAAGGCTTAAAAAAGTATTCTCGAATGATTTGCATTATCTCTACAGTGTCATCCTTAATCTCAACTTTTAAAAATTGGAGAATATGGATATGCAAGCTTATCTGAGTAAGCTTGATTTATTGAAGGCTAATTTTTCAATCCTAATTCTATTTACAAATGATGGAACAGCT